>CM056994.1:13427862-13647862 GCA_029891345.1 Dryococelus australis | reverse complement strand
TGCTTAATACAACTAGTGGACAAAGTATTGCGTGCTCGCTGATGTCAACATTAACCATTCATAAACGAGGTGCAAACATTTTAACAAATCAGATGTCTCAGAAGAAAGACGCTCGAAACACCGGCCATTGATTCCTTGTTGTGTACAGTGCCGATCATAAATATTCTTCCTTCATATGCAACATGATCTTGATCGTGGACCAGAAACTGAATAGGTTAATTTGTCATGAATAAATACCATGTAAATAAAACCTATGAAAATTACGTTCTTTAAGGACATGAAAACTTTTCAAGCACTTTTTAAGAACTTTCAAGGAGCGTGGGAACCCTGTTACAAATACCTTAGGGAAATTTTACATTGAACTACATATTATGCAGAATTTTTTAATTAACCAAACTCCAAAGCATCTAAAATCTTATGTTCGGGTCTATCAACTTCGATTTACATAGAATTTCAAATTTATTGAGTAGACAGTATCCTGTTTCCTATTTCCAGCTTTGTTTATGTGAATAATTTACTCTTTACCCCCCCCACCCCCAATATTAAACTGGTATATGAAAAGAACTCCCTTACTTTGAGTTAGTGGACTTAGGTAACGGCATGTTACATATACCTATAAGCTTTATACATATTTCTCTAAACACTTTCCTACACTCCTACTTTTTCCTATACTCAGTTTTGAATGTAAAAAAACTTTTCTGTTTATTGCATTTCCTCTAATGCATTTACCATTTGAGAATGAATCTTCTAGAAGCAGCAACAGTGTGCAGCATGCACTGTCTGTCAGGAGATATGTGACACCACGCTACCACAGAAGCGCACAAAAACGACTCGCGTACTCTCCAATCCACGTAATCCTGGAGCCGTTTTCAAGGAAGTTATTTTATATGGCTGAGCAGGGAGGGGGAGGGTTGTTGGCTACACATGGGTTAATGTGTTGGGTGCATCAAACCAAATTACAGATCACATTAAACCTTAAAATGATACAGTTTAAAAAATTGTTTATTTGAGATTTTTAAAATTCCAGACTTTCACAAAATATTCCCTGACTTTTCCATAAGTCTCAAATTTCTTGACTTTTCCCGGTCTTCTGGTTGCTCGCCACGCTGTTGAAATGTGGAGGAGGATGTAAGCAGTAGGAATCACAAAAGATAGAAAGAAGTATAAATGAACGGGTGGTGCTCATAGAGCAGAACTTGCCATACTAACGTGGTTTAAACCTCTGGTGTGTGCTACAGTATAAGTGCTCGTAGAAGACTGATCTTCAAAATGCTGGAGTACCGCTTCTTCAAGTTCTGGCGTACGGCACGTCCGTGGATGTCCACAGGGGTGTTTATTCGGACATAAGCTGCCTGTTTTACGTAACGCCTCTCCAATCTAGCAACCATGAGCTGGGTGACACCTACTGTGATAACACTGTTGATAGAGCCTGCAAGCACATCTTACATTCCTTCAGGCTTCCCCGTATATGAGATTCATCAAGGTCTACTCTGTATTTGTGTACAAGTCCACCATTGTTCCGGCCCACTTGACGACAGCCACACAAATGAACTGCGAAACAGAATGAAACAATACCGTAGGCTGTAGGTATGGTGAAGGACTGCCATGTATCACATAACAGCTGATGTAATACCATTCATATACATCTCTAACTACTGAAGGAGACATCTGTACTGTTTGTCGCGGGGTATACGGGTTGTGTACCTACAGGCATCACCCTTTCCTTTCAGAGGCCCTAGCGCATAACCAAAGTGTGTCTGGACATGGGTTTATAAACACAATATGACCACATGGTACACATCTACCTACCACCGAGCTATGTCGCATATACATTCTGTATAATAACTACAACTGGTACGCTGAATCATTTTATTAGTAAGTATAGGCCTACCACAACTCACAATGTGTTGTAATCTGAACTGACACTGGAGAAATTGTGTACAAATAAATATACAGCAGCAGCATTACAATGTTATAAGTAGCTGACGATATAAAACATTAATAGTTAGTTCTGATAACCAACAAAAATAGTTATCAGTGTACAAAGAAATATTGAAACTTACGTGTAGCTGAGTATCTCCCCAGTGTGTGGTGAGATGAACTGTTGCAAGAGGTCAACATTCTTGTAATCGATGACTAAGTATTCATCTCGACAAATGGGGCATGGATTGCCGGTGGCAATAATCCCCTGCCTCTAAACAAAAAAACACAACAATTATTTGCACCAAAGTTCAATGTTACTGAAACTATGCTACATCTGTGGTCTACTTTCTGAAGTACATATTTTTTTGTGCATATGTTATGTACTAAAAACTTTTGAACCTGTACACCAAACACAGTAAATCTATAGTACATACAGTAGACTCTCGATATGGTACCAAAACACACGTAGCGATAATGTTACCCACTTTCATTGTTTATTGGATATTGCACCGATCACCGTATCTTTCAGTGTACTCACTTAAGATTTCCTGCAACAATCATTTTTAAGCTCGTTTATGCAAACATCTTATAACTGGATGTAAAATTTGTCAAACATACTGCCATTTATCATCATGTATACATAACACATTGCTCTTCAGGTCAGATGATAGCGACAGCGATAATGCGAGTCTGGCATTCACCCTCCCCTTACACACCTGAGAGGGGAAGCTGTCACCTAGCAACCAGCATGGAAACCTTGCATTCTGCCCCCCCTACCCCTCTCCCCATATTTCCCTCTGCCATGAACCTTTCTTCATCTATCTCTCTGCTGCATGCACTTGCTTGCTCTACTTACAAGCCTAGCAAGAGGGCAATAGGTAGAGTAACTGATGCATTAAACCAAACTAAATCATGTGATTTCAGTCGACGCACAGTTATCCTGTCAAAATGCACCACGCCACAGAGCGGCCAAGTGCTCTGCCGGGTCTGGCCTCTAATGGTGTCAACTGAAAATGTTACGTAATACATTTTAGCGAGGAATTCATTTTTTTGCAAACATGTTTTCTTTTGTGATTAAAGGTAGTTTATTCCCTGTATGGTATTTAATCATATCTGGCGTAAAATCAACATGACTTTAAATTAAATATTATTTCAACTCAATAGACAGCACCTACGTGAATAAAATATGCCCAGAAGTGTATACCTGACCTCCGCATTCCCCTCCGCATTCCACCAAATTTTTTTTGAACATCTAGGAATTTGTATTACCAAGCGTAAATTTCATTTTCAGTAAAGGACGTCTTGGGGGAGACCAGAGGATTTATATTCATAAATTTCAATAAACACACATGTCTTCTGAATAAACTGATATATTGGAAGGGCCTATTCAACAGCTTTTATCACCAAATAATACATAAGCACAGAGCCCGAGTGCAGCGTTAAGCACAGAGCCCGAGTGCAGCGTTAACTCATGACAAGCGTAAGTGCGTGGGGAAAATCAGAGGATGTGGTTTGGAATGATTAATTATTGAAGACACAGAAGAAATAAATATTAATCACTTAATTTATTCATCTTTGTCTCAAAATCACTCGTAGGTGAAATATCATTCATTTGTTCAACTATAAATCTGCCATAAGCGAGCTCAGCATTGCCAACATTCCTGTAGATAAGAAAATATGCGACCTGAATTGTGTACGCTTAGGCTGTCCTCGATGATATTTGGCAACTAACATGATGTCCTCGCGCCCTCCCTCTGGGGGCAGACTGGTTTGGAAATGGAGCAGTAAATTGCTTCACTCCTCCCAGACTGAAGCTTTGCCTTATCCAGCTCGACCATCGTGAACACGTAGCTGGCTAACAACCTCTCCTCACGCTCTCACCTGATCGAATGTGCACTGTACATTCTAAATTTGGCTTGCATTATTATTTTCATTTTCAGAGGGTTTAAAAGTTCTGGGTCGGCTTGCATTTGGTGTCAGATTACAATCAAATATATATATATAATTTAGTGATTTATATTCTTTATTTAAACAGGTTGGGGCAAATGATTTTTATGTATTATTTACAGTAATACTGATACAGTAAAACTTTTTTGAAAATTCACATTTTTATTTTGTTCATTTCGTAAACTTTATTCACAAATAATGTACATGTATATAAACATTTTTGACAATGCCCTGAAAATGGTAGGTAGAGAGAGAGTCCACTGTATCAAGACAAGACCAACACATAAATTATTGATATAAGAATTATAGCACTAGTGAACAGAACTGTAAAGAAAGAATAAACAAAATCCAAAATTGCCTGCAGGTTGCTAAAATTAATACAACAAATGCTGTAGAGAAATACCCTAACTGAATTAGTACGATTACACTAACAGAGTTCTACCCATACATGCAGAAAATAAACGACTGTACCTATAATAGAAATAATATGAACTTATAATTCAATGTGTGTGAAATATGTACACACAAAATAAGATTTCATACTTAAAAAAATTTAAAACATGTTAAGTTTATAATTTTGCAATTAAAAAAATATTTCACTTGCAGAAATGAAACAATATGCATTGGAGGAGGATGCAATGAGATACCACAAAAATCCACCTAGACAATGACACAAAAATGATTTTAAAAAAAGATTTCAGAAAGGACAATTTTGTTTATAATACGTGGATGTCCCGATTTTTTCTTTTATAAAATAACCTGCACTAAGAATGTTGTAAAATAAGTGGAATATTGAACTTCAACTTACTTCATTTCACTTTGCAAGTTGTGTGGTTACTTCATTTGTGCGAGACAAGAACAGTGAAGGAATGAGAAGTAATTATGCTAAAACTATAAAACCTATCAATGATATGTGTAATATGTCTTGAACAGTATCTGAAAGAGAGATAAAATATTAAATAATTTTGTTATCCAGCACTTATAAGTTACTGTTGGATCTCTACGTTTGAAGGGGAAGGCTGAGCGGTTAGCGTGCTCGCCTCCACCAAGGCGAACAGGATCAACCCCAGGCCAGATCATCAGACTTTCACATGTGGGAATCATGCTGGACGATGATGCTGGTCGACGGGTTTTCTCGGGAACCTCCTGTTTCCCTCGCCCTTTCACTTTGGTGCAGCTCAATAACCTCATCGGCTTTCAAGATCTCACTGTTTATCATGTGACGTTTCCATAACTGTATTAAAGCGAGGAGAAGTTACTGAAGTAATGAGAGGTCGAATCTCAAAAAGTATTTTTACAGCACACAAAGAGCTACTGAATGTGCAAGTTGAGTCACAATGCTTTTAGGTTATAAACAACAAATATTCATACTTAACAATTACCTTACATACCTCACAAATCAATAATTACTTGTTATTAAAACGTTAAAGTAGTGCCGGAATGAAAACAATAACTCTGCTACATGCCTTGACACTTGGTTAACGTTTGTGATGTTCAGCTGTGATAAAATCCGGTGGGTGTTGTAGCGGACACGCTAGTGGGTTCATGAAGGCACCTTAATAAAGCATCCAGTTCTGAACCCGGCATTACGAATCCAAATATGACACAACTTGCGGCCCGAGCAAGCATGCAGATTAATGAGGTCCATTTACAAAACAAACATCGAGGACGGGCAGCGTGAGGCGCGGCCGAGGGGCTTTGCTACATCGGCCACAGATGAGGGAAGAACACAGCTTGAGGGGTGTGTTCGTGCGCCGTTTACCGTACTGCTAGATGCAGCCTCCGGACTCAAGAACAGGTGGGAATGTTCCAATTAGGAATCAACCAGGACGGTATAACAAATAACTAATATAATAAACTGTAGGCTCCCTGACTGAATAACTAACTAGAGTCATGTAAATTATATTGAATATGTTTTTATTAACTTCATTAAACCCCAGCTGTGATAGTACAATCTTTAACGTTATTCTCTAGCTAGTAGTTAAACCTCCGTAACATCTAACCTTAAGTACTATCATCTCTACCTCTGACTATCGCCACCCACGTATCATCAATTACAACCATAGGACGCCCAAGGCATATGTCCGTCACATGGAGGACGTAAGGCCCACAGACTCCCTAGTTTGTTACAGTGTTATATTTGCGTCTTGAGCAATTTTGCTTCACTGCAAAGCACTTCCTCTTTGCCTCCAATCTAGGAGACATCAGATAAGGGGACCCTCGTCAAGGTTGACACGTACTGTCTCAGCATGACACAAATATGTACCTACAATATGAAAAACCTTTGTCTCATAGCCCGTCACACCTTCAGCAGAAATATGTATAGATACAGGTAAACTTTTCTCATTTAACTACCATTTTAAAAACCAGTGGAAAAAAGAGATCAACTACTATTAACAATAATTTTTAATGTGGACTGCTAGTCCGCTGACGCAGCGGCATGCTAACGGACCAGCCTGAAAGCTACCCTCTCACTCCACCCCTTTAAAAGTCTCTTTTTTTTTCTATCAGCATCACGTGGCTGACATTACAATTTGTACCATAGTCATTCACATATCAGCGAGACGGAAAAAGTGGCACTTGAATCACTCACCCTGACAAAGAATTATTACTTCTTATTGGTAGAAACTAGTTCCTAACTTTTTTCTTGGTAAACTGTAACTATCAGAGGGGAAGGAAGTTGTAAGGGAAGGTGTTATATCTATATACATAGGTACAAATTTACATTTATGGTGCAAACTCGATTTCAACTGAACAATGTTATACTCAACTCAACTCGACTCTGTAAAAATTCAACTTGCCCACCACTACTAACATGGGTGCAAATTGTTATAATCTTAAAAGCTTTGAAGGCGGGTAGAACTTGATATCTTAGTTAAGACAATTACAAACACATTACAGGGGTAGAATTTGGAGCATAAACGCCAATTGTAATCACTCTAAAGTGAAAAAGTTGGTAAAAATAACTTGGTTCTCGAGATACTGTATAAATTTTACATTTTGTCACCTGGCACTATCTTCCAAAAAGGTGGCCAGAAGAGAATCTCCGCAAGCATATTTGATGCTTCTAATGGACACACTCGGCGTACAAAGTTTTACTGAAATCATTTAAATCATTTAATAGATATGGCAAGCTTATCTCATTAATTTATATGCCGGTCTCACGTAAACGTGTATGATTAGATGGCATATTGTAGCATTACTTGTGTACAAAATTCAGCAGGAATTGGTCGATTGATCCCCAACATATAGCATAAAACCATAATTTTCGTTAATGAAAATATCTTCATTAACGGAAAACTTAATGGTTATGTATTGGCACATTCTATGTTTGTCAAAGATACTGCTCTATATTAAATATGGTTGAAATTGTCAGGGACATATGGCATATTAGCCTAAAATATCAATATAGCTGTTATTTGGAAAATATGTGACTACTTCCTTAAGTCAAAAAAATTTACATGGACTACAAAAGTATAACCTGTTGCATGAAGTTTGTGGGCATCCGTTCATTGTTTCCCGAGATAAAACACAAAAGTATAACCTGTTGCATGAAGTTTGTGGGCATCCGTTCATTGTTTCCTGAGATAAAACACAAAAGTATAACCTGTTGCATGAAGTTTGTGGGCATCCGTTCATTGTTTCCCGAGATAAAACACAAAAGTATAACCTGTTGCATGAAGTTTGTGGGCATCCGTTCATTGTTTCCCGAGATAAAACACAAAAGTATAACCTGTTGCATGAAGTTTGTGGGCATCCGTTCATTGTTTCCTGAGATAAAACACAAACGTATAACCTGTTGCATGAAGTTTGTGGGCATCCGTTCATTGTTTCCTGAGATAAAACACAAAAGTATAACCTGTTGCATGAAGTTTGTGGGCATCCGTTCATTGTTTCCTGAGATAAAACACAAAAGTATAACCTGTTGCATGAAGTTTGTGGGCATCCGTTCATTGTTTCCCGAGATAAAACACAAAAGTATAACCTGTTGCATGAAGTTTGTGGGCATCCGTTCATTGTTTCCTGAGATAAAACACAAAAGTATAACCTGTTGCATGAAGTTTGTGGGCATCCGTTCATTGTTTCCTGAGATAAAACACAAAAGTATAACCTGTTGCATGAAGTTTGTGGGCATCCGTTCATTGTTTCCCGAGATAAAACACAAAAGTATAACCTGTTGCATGAAGTTTGTGGGCATCCGTTCATTGTTTCCCGAGATAAAACACAAAAGTATAACCTGTTGCATGAAGTTTGTGGGCATCCGTTCATTGTTTCCTGAGATAAAACACAAAAGTATAACCTGTTGCATGAAGTTTGTGGGCATCCGTTCATTGTTTCCCGAGATAAAACACAAAAGTATAACCTGTTGCATGAAGTTTGTGGGCATCCGTTCATTGTTTCCCGAGATAAAACACAAAAGTATAACCTGTTGCATGAAGTTTGTGGGCATCCGTTCATTGTTTCCTGAGATAAAACACAAAAGTATAACCTGTTGCATGAAGTTTGTGGGCATCCGTTCATTGTTTCCTGAGATAAAACACAAAAGTATAACCTGTTGCATGAAGTTTGTGGGCATCCGTTCATTGTTTCCCGAGATAAAACACAAAAGTATAACCTGTTGCATGAAGTTTGTGGGCATCCGTTCATTGTTTCCCGAGATAAAACACAAAAGTATAACCTGTTGCATGAAGTTTGTGGGCATCCGTTCATTGTTTCCCGAGATAAAACACAAAAGTATAACCTGTTGCATGAAGTTTGTGGGCATCCGTTCATTGTTTCCTGAGATAAAACACAAAAGTATAACCTGTTGCATGAAGTTTGTGGGCATCCGTTCATTGTTTCCTGAGATAAAACACAAAAGTATAACCTGTTGCATGAAGTTTGTGGGCATCCGTTCATTGTTTCCTGAGATAAAACACAAAAGCTTAATTTTTTAATATGATGCTATCTTCCAAATTCACAAACAAAGTTAAGTTGAAATTGGCTACATTGTTTCGAAGATATAGCATTCTATGCTAAAATGTCTATGTGGCCGCTATTTTTTAATACTTTTAAAACATAGCCTATCAGTTTACTTGGCATACCGCTTTATTACTCGTTTGACAAATCAGGTAGGAATATGTTAATTGTTTCCAAGAAAAAAAAATCTATATTCATGTAGCACTACCTTACACAATGGTGGCCAAAATAGGCACTGTACTGACACATTTGAAATCTGTTACATGGTTTCGTAGATATAGCACGGTAAACTAAAATGTCCGTAAAAATGTTATTTTGAAAATAAGTTTCTGATCCACTAAAAGATGTCAGTTTACATGACCTACTATAGAACTATTACTTGACTGCCAAATTTGGTAGGCCTAAGTATTGGGTGGTTTTTCTTGCGATACAAAATTAAAACTTTATTTTTCATGTGGCACTAACTATCTTACAAAATGGTAGACAAAAGAGGTTATGTACTGGCACGACACTCATTGTATACACGTTCAGCATAGCAAGTTTGGTCGAAATTGGATAAACTATAATATGGTTGACAGAGCAAATAAACACCAAAATCTTTTTTTTCTGCCATTTTGAAAATAAGCACCTTATATACTCAAACTAGGTGTATTTACATTACCTACAACAGTAATAATTACATGCCAAATTTGGCAGGAAGCTGTTGAGTAGTTCCCCAGATATAACGTAAACATTAAATTTTTTCATGTTGCACTATCTTTAAAATGGCACACAAATCACATCACACTCTCAATCTATATCTTACGTCATGCACTATCACCAAATCGAATTTGGTTAAAATCTATTAAATTGTTCCTGAGATATAACATAATTCTACATTTAAAAAATAAGTATTCAGCATGATACAAAAATACTAAAGTTGCAACGTACTTGCTGGTGGATTGAGTTAGGTGAAATTTGTTACAAGAGTTCAAAAGTTTTATTTTTTGGGAAGGCGGGTGGACATACATTCCGGTGATCACGTAAGCCTATCTTTCCCACTGAAAGTAGCCTAAAAATACCAAGCATGTAATTATTCCCTACTACTGTTAAAACAACTGCAATTGACGCACATGTTCCACTCATATTGAAAGGCTCTTCAATGAATGATCATAAGAACAACAGCCATTAGCTGACTTGTGTTGCGCCTACATAGGTATATTTACATTGGTTGTTACAGGAATAAATCGACACTCAAGATTACTTGGAAAATACAGAACATAATACTGGGAAAGTCAAAGCTAAATGAAGAAGTGTAGGAGAAGTATGGACAGTCCAGTATGATGAGATAAAATCAAGGGTGGGAGTAGAAGACATGAGCGAGCATGACAATACAGAAACTAAGGGTGAGACGGCATGAACAGGTACATACAATGGGACTGCCTAGGAGAATGATGGAGTTGAAGTACGACTGAATAGGGCAGCAAGGAAGACCCAGGAGGGCTTGGGAAAAGCAGATAAGGGTAGGATCGCAGCAAAGAAGGGAAGACTGGAGGACAGTGAAGGAGAAACAGTAGAGAGAGGAAATGGGCTGTATTCCACTGCATGCTGACCCAGACCAGTGAATGATGATTATCATGACGGATGATTGATTGATGATGAAACTCACATGTAGCTTATTACACACATTACTTACGATGCAAGTTTTTCTGGTTTTCTTAGGAGGAATGGATCCTTTGTGGTTCCTCCTGTAGCGGTGCCAAACTAAATCAGAACCGTAAGTTTCCTGATAAGCTGGAAAAGAAATTTACAGATCCTGTACCTACTTGTTACCAAACGAGTAATTAAATCAAAACAGGAAACACTAGCACATGTAACGGCTCCAGTGGTGTAGTGGTTAGACTACTCGCCTCCTACCAAAGCAAAACCGGGGTCGCCCCTCGGATCTTCGCATGTGGGAATCGTGCTGGATGATGCCACTGGCCAGCAGGTTTTCTCGGAGATATCCAGTTTCCCACGTCCTTGCAATCTGGCACTGCTCCATACTCATCTCACTGCACCCTCATCGGTTCTCAAGACCTCTGATTTTTCTAAAAATTTGTTTCGTAAACCAAATTTATGATACAAGTTTTAAATTTAAAAAATTACACATGATGGAAACAAATTTGAAATGTAGGCCTATATAACTTGGCGGTAGACCTGTCAAGTGTTCAAACATTATTAATATTTATATGATACCAATAAAACACATTATGCATGTCAATTTTCGAACTAAGAAAGCTTAATAACCTTTATTTAGAAAAACAAGTATTACATTTTTTTTCTCCGGATTAAGTCAGATAGAGAAAATGTGGGAATTTTTCATCGCCGGATAAAAAACAACACAGCATTTCTTCAGCTACCAGAAGTACGATAAATTTATGGCCAGCCTGCAACTGATTTAGCACAGAATATAGCACACGGGAATACATAAACCGCGAGAACATAGTTGTCATGGAATTAAATTTGTGTGTGCGCTGTACATCTGGAAATATGTTTGCCTTTTGTCTTGTATTTTTACAAGTAAAACCTTGGATACTAGTACCCTATTGAATACTTGCTTTTACTTTGTAATAAGTATATTAACATACTAAGTTGACTTGCAATATATATATGTAATATTACAGTTATGGTTGTATTTCAATTATGTTGGTAAATAGCGAATGTAAAAATATCATATGCTATCGAAAAATATTTGTACCATAACTGTAATACAAAGATTATATTTTATATTATATCTAAAACAAATAGGCTACAATGCGAAATCGAACCTGCACCTTCTTGAGCAAATATGTGCGAACAAAAACACCAACAAAAAAAATTTACTTAACAATAGTGTTAGTTTCGAATCTGTTTGTCTAGTAATTTGGCAGGCATACAAGTTTTGTCTGCTAATGATTTAGTTTTTAATGCTTTTCAAATAGGATTACATATTTGTACACGTTTTGTTTCATAATCGAGAAATTATTTTTTCTTAATGAACGTTGAATTTGGAATAACATTTACTGGTATAAATCATACACGAAGGTTTATTAAGGACTGTTAAGTTAATACAAACAATTATTTTATCATAATTGCTACAGAATTATTTTCGCAGCGATTACACCATGCTACCGAAGCCAGCATTATTTGGGAAAATATCTTTACAGGTGGCAACTTTTGCGCATGAATCGGAATTCTAGAAATAATACATAAACCAACATGATAATTAAAACGTTTTCATATAAACTCTCAATGATTTACTATGATTTGCGTGGGGTTTATAATTTGAACACCTAGGCGTATGCAGACCACAATTTCACATAAACTACTGTTAAACACTGCAAGAATGCTGACACGCAGATTAATTGGGTGGAATTTGTAAACTCAATGTACATTACACTGTATAGTGTAATATGTCATGGCGGCGGCATTGTTTAGTATTTATTATTTTATAACATCTGTGTGTAGGCTTTCTTTATACCTTGGGACAGTCCACTATGAGTAAAAATACCCGTTATCACGACTTTGAGCACATAAAGCTATAAAACATTTCTATAGTTCGAAATGTAACGAATGCATTGGCCTAAAGTTACCGTGTAGTTATACTTCATCAAAATGTACGCATAAATGAATTTACGTGACATTGCACCGAGTGTTATAAACGCTTAGGTAGTATTTCAGTTGTATCATTTTTATGATATGTGGTCGTTCATGGATATCTTGGGCAAGTATAATTTTGTAACACTGGGGATAAGTTTTCTGTACCTCTGCAAACGCCCTGCGACCTCCATTGAATTACACACAACTGAGCTCTCTGTAACTGATGTTTGTGAAATAGCCGACGCGGCCAGACCTGCCTGCGCATGTCGTCCCCCCCTTGATTGGCTTACCCCGCTCCCCCGCGCTCAGGCATGCCAAGACGTTTCCCTGCTACAGTACACACTATGTGTATTACTTACATGACAATATTTATTTTAAAATGTGGTTAAAGGATAAAAAAAATGGCTGAAATAAAAAAGTAGCAAGGACCTAAAAAGTGCTCACTTACCATGGACCACCTATAACTAGACAGATCGCTCAGAAAATCAAGAGCGGTGAGGGAATCAACTACACACACTGTCATGGAACCATCCTTACATTTGCCTGGAATGATTTTGGAGTACAAAGGAAAACAAAAATCAGAATTGTTGGACTAGGAAATAACCTCTAGTACTCTTGCATGTGAGTACATCGTATTACCCCATGCTAATTATAATTATATTGTCTATCAGATGAAAGTGGCTAAGACTCTATATTTATCAAGGTTGTAAACTGGATTCACTTTTAAGTCACTCATTCATCAATGTCAATGTGACAGAAATCCTGTTATTCACATGCAATTATAACTTACCTTTACTTTTCAGGTATTTCACACTTGTTTCCACTGATATAATCTTTGTCCTGTCTTTATTGGGATCAATTTTTTTCACTACTACAGCACTCTCTTCCCCTTCAGCATTTTCTTGGCCCAAATATCGTCCAAGTGAGAGAGCCCGTGTACATGTTTCCTGAAATACATACAACATTCTATTCAAACTGTTACGTTGTTTAGTTTTGATAATTCATTTTGATTCCTCACATTTTATCGGGTGGGGGGGGGGGGGGGGGAGGAATCATTCAACTGATGTACTTGCTTGATTCCATATTCTGCTGATTAGGCCCAAGTATTTTAGATTTTAGCTACATGGTGCTTGTGCACATTTTGCTGAAATCCAAAATTATATACATCCAAAACCCCTACTACATGCAAACCGTAGATTCAGGTTTAATTTGCATAGTATTTACTTTTTAGATTGTAATACACTGAGGGCAGGTAATCATTTGGAACAACATAATTTCATGCTTCCTTAGAGTATTTTCTAAGAATTTTAATGGGCTTGTCAAAAATTTTAAAACACTAATTAACCACCTGTACTATAATAGGATAATAGAAGTTTGATCACGATGAAGAGAGCACTTCTGAAATCAACCTTCAAAAAATATCACTGCCCCTGCCTGCATATATTTTAACAGGTGCACTGAGCGACATGCTCCCAGTAAAGTTGGTAATGATGGATGAAAAGAAGTTCTATTCCCTGTTGGCAAAACTCGTTTGTGACAAACCAATATTTTTTATCAGACTTTCAGATACAATTAAAAATTAAAGACAGGTGGAGGAGGAAGGTGAGGATAAGGAAGAGAAATAAGATGAGGAAGAAAAGGATGGAGGAAAAGAGGAAGAGGAGGAGGAAGAAGATGAGGGCCATGATGAACAGGAGGAAGATGAGAAAAAATGAGGAAGAGGAAATAGGAGGAAGAAGAGGAAAAAGAATGAAGCAGATGAGGAATACCAGGAGAAAGAGGAGGAAGAAGAGAAAAAGTAAAACATTAATAATAAGAAGAGGAGGAAGATGTGGAAGAGGAAGAAGAGAAGAGAAGAGAGAGAAAAAATGAAAGGAGAGACTTTTAAGATTTCAAATATTTCAGACATATTTTCTTTTAATATGCCTTGTATTCCAACTTTCAATTGGGCTATCACCTGATTGCAAGCGCATCCTTCCCTCACCTTTTCACTCTCCAGTCCCTTCCAAAATAACCCAACATCCTTCACCATCTTCCTCACTATGAACATTTCTACTGTGTAGCTCTCCCCTGTACAGTACCTTGCCTCAATGTCTACTTAACTCCCTCCATTCACCATCCTGTACATCCTGACCAACCTCGCCTTTCTTCCTGTGAACATTTCTACTGTGCAGCTCTCCCCCTGTACAGTACCTTGCCTCAATGTCTACTCAACTCCCTCCATTCACCATCCTGTACATCCTGACCAGCCTCGCCTTTCTTCCTGTCCCTTAGAGAGCACCACCCTAACTCCATTGTTAAGGATAGCCTAATTTTTTTAAATCCTCACCTTCTCGCAATCTTCCTTCCTTATTTAGCCTTAACCCATGATGTTGCCTTTCTTTGTACCTTCTCCAGCACCCATACCTCCTCTTCTACAAATGGAACCCACACTACAGTTGCATATTCTATTATCTGCCTAGTCATAGCTTTATAGGCCTTCTCTTTCACCTCCACGTTAATCTCTTTTAAGGCCCTTTCCAAAATACTCACAGTCTTTGACGTCACTCTCTGTACTTGCTTTCTCCCCATCTAAGATCACTCTGAATAACCAGCCCCATGAACTTATCCTCTGAAGCTTCCCCTATCTCCTGCCCTTGCCTTTATAAGTGCCTTTAGACCTTCACCCCTTTCTAGTGAATCTTACAATCTTTGTATTCCTTACAGTAATCTTCACTTTATTCCTTCCTGTCCACCTTATTTGTTCTATGTCCTCCTCCAATTATCCCCACTCACTCTCACATCTGCATACAGCACACTCTCACTTTGTCACCCACCATTGCCCCCAGGTCATTACCCATAATGGTGAACAAAGGGCCCAGCACAGTACCTTGCGCAACCCCTGACATAACCGCTCTCCTTCCTCCGACAAGGACTCACCCACTTTCACCCTCCGTTTTCTCCTCCTCAAAGAAGTCACCTATCCAATCCACTATCCCCTTTTCATCCAGTATCTTATCCACTTTTTGCATCAAAATCCCATGGGGCACATTATCAAAGGCTATGAAGCAGGCATCCACCAGCTTCCCTTCATCTAGGCCCACTATCTCCACCAAATCCTCCAGCAAAGCAGCTAATTGTGTCTCACATGAGTAACCTGCCATAAAACCATGTTGGTACTCCTGCAGCCTGTTCTTTTCATTCATAGCCTCTAACACATACTATACTACAATCCTATCAATCACCTTTCCAGTACATAACGCAAGACTCCCCTTGAGGACCAGCAATGCCTCCTTCCAGCCTGTGGCAACTTGCCTTTCTCTAAAGATCTTCTAAACACCATTTCCAGATATCTCCCACCAAACTTTACGCCTCCAATTCTGCGGAGAATGAAAATGTGTGTAGATATTTATTTGTTAGTTTAGTATTTTTATTTTCTCTTGTGTGAATGAGTGTGCATACATAATAGGGAAGCTGTTTCTTACGGGGTTCTGAACTTTCTCTTTGGAGGAGCAACATTCATTCAAAATTACATGTGGAGAAATGGTGGTTAGCAAATTGTTAATACGAACGGCACACAAAAAACCCTTGGAATTAAAATACTTTACCATAGGTAAGTACTGAAACATTTACCTGTCGGGAGCATCTGGGAAAGATAGACTGTGACAAGCATAGCAATAGACAACATGACATATGCACTTTAAAATTGCACAGGAATTCAACAATTACATGCAGACCACATATATACCTGGTTTAGACAAGACATTTATTATTACCATGTTGAGACACATTGCATCACAACTTACCAGCGTTAAGTGTCAAATTAAAATACGTAAACAAACAAATCATCTGGACTCAATCCCCCTATGCCCTTAGCTATATACTTCTCCCTTATCCTGAGCTTTCTGTACATCTTACTTTTCCCTTCACCAAACATCTTGCTCTTCAAACCAGTGGCGGCTGGTGACTTTTGAAACTGGGAGGGCTGTGGCGATCCAAACTCAGATCAATACAAGTAGCATTTTTAAATTAAGCACAGTGATAATTAAATTGTGTACGACATGCTTCTGTGAGTGTAGCTTATGTAGTTAAATACAAATATTAAGCGTGGTTGCTGGAATAAAAATGGAATTGCTCAAATTGTAATTGTCAACATACCATGGCTACTGGTTCAGATCTAATCCCTAGCACAGGTATTGGTTAGTTTAAGTCTGTGTAGACTGTATGCCTTTCAACTAGTACTTACGTGGAGTGATACATTACACGAGAGATAAGACAATAATACTAATTATACACTAATGATAACAACTTAAATATACTAATCTACATACAGTACATACAAAATGTAATGCCTAATTTAAATTAGATAATGATGGTGGCACAACTTAATTAATATGTTTGTACACAAAATCCATTCTTCCTCCCCTTTGCTCAGAAAAATGATTGATGACTAGCTCGTTTTAAAGTTTGGTTAATCGGAAGGATGTAAAAGACAAGCCTTTCATATATATGTTTCCATTTAATTTGTACCTTATTACAAATACTTACTAACTGTGATAAAGTTGCACAATCTGTTATCTCATCTGCCTCAATTGATACAAACGCAGTTTCAGCAAGTTCGTTGTGAATTAATTTAAGACACTTCACTCTGGACTGTTTTAGAAAGTCCTAAAAATATCAAGTTAAACCATGAAAAAGACTGGATTTTTCTGACTTGTCATGTCCCCTCAGTGCCAATTCATATATATATATATATACCACATCATTTTATGCATTCATTTAGCTTACTGAGAATTTTATAATTTTTTTTCTACTGGTTCATTATTCTGTTTAATTTTCAACCTGTACACACTATCTAACTGATTATGATTATTCACCTTGCCAATCAATGAAAATTCTATGGCATTGTTTCCCGTAAACATGATTTATGTCTTTTAACTCTATGTCCCAATTGTTTCAAATCTTTCACCCCATTGACAGTCCATGCAAGATCATTTGGTTTCAATAACAAAAGAATGAAACAAAACAATGCACGTCTGGTTTCACACCAGCATAGCCAGTCCGCAAAATTATACACACTTAGGTTGAATTTTCGCATATACGAACCACTGTGATTACCATCTTGGCTTTGTTGTTGAATTATACTTACATATGACCGTGCTGGTCCCAAATTCTTAAACTCTAGTTTTTTCTTGTAATCCAAACTTTTTGTCTAATAAGGTTCAAAATGTAATTAACCAAATTATCCATTATATACAAGTTTACACAACACGGCCTTAACCACAATACAACCCTGCTTCTGAATGATGCTCATTGCTTATCTTGTTCCTAGAGTTCCTAGCATCACAACATTAACAACAAACTTATTCAGAATATTACACACTGTGGTTGACGCTCATGCGAGTTCGAACTTACGGAACTATAAATAAAAACACTGTTCTAAATAAATATAAGCATAGTTAAAAAATGTGTTGATGCAACTCCCTCTCTCTGCAATTAATGAAATTAATTCCAAGGGGTGGGGAGGCTGAATTCCCGCCTGGGATATATAAGTTCGAGGTTCCCTCTGCGAATGAGAAGAAGTGTGAGAAACATGTGCTTGCCTGGCAGGGTCGTAGATTCTCCCACATTGGAAGGTTGGAATTTGTGCCCTTTAGGCTGAGTGACGTTAGCAGGAGGGGATTCCATCCCTAGAGTGAGTTTAACCAAATACGTCTCCGGTCCCGGGAGTTTGGTTATGCTCACCGTAATAGTTGTCAAAAATATACGCGAGGCCAGCTGTCACATGAATGGGAACGGTTCTAGCAAGATTATACAGAATCTGTGGATTCCGGCTTGCGGTGCCCTTTATGGGGAGCCGGTGTAGTTGGTGTGCGCATCTGCACAAAATCAGGTGCGGGTGTTGTGGTCTTGCGACGACTGGGTATCTGAGGGGGAATGCGGACGTGATGAGCTCGTAGGCTGCAGCATGTACTTGGCACGAAGAGCCAACAGGTCCGAACTTCCGACTGGTCGGAAGTGGCTGGAATAATTCAGAAATTGGCGGGTCTGGGATAAAATAATCAAGATAATCAACTGTGTAGTGAGGCCAATATATTCCTAGTGTTGCGTTTCCACACTGCAAATTTTGCCTCACCTCCAAGGTGTGTTAGACCGTCCAATTAAAACCCTGGTCCAAATAGCAGTTGACAAATTATTAGCAAGTAGGACGTCTTAATTCTTGCTAAAATGCATAATCGAGCTAACCTTTTTAAATTACTTTGACGTCCCTTGGTGTCAAAAGGTATCTAAATAATAATTATAAAATACACTAGGACATACTCCACTCACTGGACAGTATCCAATGCTTCTCCGGTTCAGCCTTGTTCAGGCTGGGACTGAAGCAGGGGATAGTAAACCAGAATGAGGTCCTGGGGTTATATCCTGCTGAAGGGATGGGCATTTCGGGGTGTTCCTGGAATAGTCATCCGGCCTTATTCAGTCTGGGGCAATTAAGAAAACAGCTCCGTACTTCCCTTTCAAAATAAAATTCAAGGAGATGCTTGGAAATTAAAAGTTATTATTACACAAGTAATGGTCCTATAAAAACCAGAGATTCTCAAAACTCCCGGCAACAGCCATTATCTCCTAAATCCGGCCTTATTCAACCTGGGATCGAGATGGTGGCCAATATATTGACCTGGCAGTTTTGAGTGTTCTACTCACTGGGAGGTCAGGCCGTCAGTAATGAACCTTGGACCCCTTGGCCTTGCATAGGCAGGAGGAAATCAGATTATTGTTATGTTTCCACCCTCACTATTCAGTGAGTGACACAGTTAGTACCTAGGACCGTTATGAGAAATTTAATGAATTATAATTTACTCAGAACTAGGTAAAAGAACTGACAATCAACATATTTATTCAATACACTATGTAAGCAATGAGATGCGTAGTGTTGTACAGTATAATAATAATTAATAATAATTATACGGCAGACGAAGGCTACCTGCGTAAAACGTGTAAGGCAAACAAGCTATAGAATAACTCTATCGGGTAATGTTAATTATGTCAATCAGTCCAGAGGGGACGTCCTAGCAACCTGCTACCGCGGGTTATGGCTGCCAAAACCGATGTTGCGAGGCATAGCAAGAAGGTGCTGGATGCGTGCATCGACAGATTGGAAAGGATCACAAATTTACTTTCCACAACCCGAGAGTGAATATATGTATGTAGTTGTGTCCTTAGGAAAATGCTTTTGGGGTAGGGATTCAGGTGAGCACGTTGTAATACCTCTGGATGACTGCGTGGTGACATCTTCTTGATGCTGCTCATATAGTTCACTCGCGGAGACATTGGAGACTATACTTCCGACACGTGAAGTCTAGCAGGGTTGCTCTCTCAAATAATCTCAAGTCTTTGCGGACTGTGAGGGCTCGAGTAGCACAGCTTACTGCCGGAGACTTTAACTAGATACTGCGGCACGCTTGGACTAGTGGTCAGAATCCTGAAATATACCCGTTCAAATCTTCTGCAGAATATAAAGGCAGGATTTTAGCTCCTTACCTCTGACTAGACTTAGCCTTACTCAGGCTTCATATACAGATTACTTAGCCTTGCTCAGGCTTGAGAGACCATACTTAGCCTTGTTCAGGCTGGAGGGCCGGCAAACTCTACGGTGGCTGGAACTTGCACTTCCTTATATACCCCAAAATCTGTAGCTTGTTGGCTGTCGAAGGGATGCGAGAGTTGCTAGCCTCTCTTCCCAGGATTTGGTTTATTCTGACTTGAGGCAGCGACATCCTTTCCTTATCTCGCCTGTTGGAGGTTGCGATGTTTTAATCATCTGGGCACGAGACTCTGGCGGCTGCAGTGCCTTTGTAGTGGGGTTGCTGCTGTCTTGTATCATCCCGTGGAACTCGCATCTCTGGTTGACCGGCATCGATGGCACCATTGGATAGTAAAATATCATGAGAGGGAAATATGGGCAGTACAATTCTTCCTCTCTTACCAAGTGTCTGTGATCACTCACTAGGCTGGGATTGAATATCTTGTGTTACGAAAGCAGCTAAAATGTCCCGAAAATATGCAATTTTATATTTTAACTTTTATGTCACAATTTTCGTGGAATCGCCCTCCGCCAACTTTGGGGCAAAGAATCTGCAGCCCCACCAATCAATACTTCTAAAAACATTTCTTTCGTGACAAGTGTCTCATCCATCTCAAAAACATTGGCTGGGAAATAACCTCAGTATTCGTACAGGGTATTATTTGCTGAGTAGCAGATAAGTAGACGTCTGCGTTCTGAGAGTTTATTAGGAGGACTGCACTCTGCAGCCCTCCCTCAGCAGCTGTCACTGCTTCAAACACTACCAAGTACTGGGTTTGCAGAAACTCACTGTTTTCCTTGTCAGTTGTTTCACCCAAACCCTCCTTACTATTCCACATTGGGATACCTACCTACCCTCCTTTAACCTTCCTAATAAACTCATACAAATTTCTCCATTCCCTTCCTCTATCATGCTGCATAAGTATTCATTCTTTGCCTGCTTAATCAATTACCTCACCATATGTTTCATACAAAACCAAGTACTATCTGATCCTATGTTCAACCATGAATGCATTTGTCCACACTTTTTCTTCATCCTTTTTAACTCCAGTTGATAGTGGCAGAGGAACACCCTAGGCCTTAATTATCGTCTTTGGGATAAATTTCTTTAACATTTTCTCTAAAATTCCTCTCAATGCATTCCACAAACCGTTCACACATTTTTTACCTTGGCCCACTGCTCAAACTTACACCTCAAGAAATTAGTTGCCACCTTGCTTCCCCTCCTATACAGCCATATAACTCTAACCCTACATACTTCTATCCCCAGTCTTACTGATGTCATATGAGACTACTGAACCAATTATGGAATTCTCGGGCCTGACCAACAGTACATCCAGCATTGCTCCAACACCTTCTCCATTGCTTATTATGTGTGTTTCTAATGTTTGAATAAACCTTCTATTCACTAGTTCTGATGCCATCCTCTGCATCATGTTGCCCATCTCCTTCAACTACCTCTAACCATTGCACATCCTGTATGTTCAGATCCCCCGCAACTACAGTCCACTTGCATGTCCCTCGTTTACCGTACCTTTCCTAGATCCACTGCTACTGCTTGCCACCCCTGACCTGGTGGCCTGTACAATGCTAGCAATCTAATGCTTTTACCCTTCTCACTTATCGCTATCATCACTTCAGCCAAATCACTAACCCATTCCGCACATGACTTGACACTGTAGGTCACTGATACAATTCTATTTTTTGCATCTTCTGATGCTGATATCAAATGGTTATGCCTATAGGCTTGTATAGAATAGGCTTATAAGAGGTAACTTATCGTCAGATATAATTTCTGTTAAGTGTAATGTAGACAATTTTTGTACTTGTGAAATAACTCAGGATGTTCGGTATCATGAGGCACTATATATTAATTTGGAGATGTATGTATAATGATATTTTTAGCTGAGACATTTAGTTTGTTTTGCTGTGCAGGTGGGCAGGTGTACCACACTACCTTTGATAAAAGTCAACTGAGCTAGTATTTTCACACTAACAGTAAATGCTGATACTACATACTGTTTCACGTTTGCTTACAGCGCTTAGCCATTACCACACGATCAAGGTCTGCAACATGGCAGGTGTCCCTAAATATTGGCTTTACGAACAACGCACTAAGGTAGTCTATTTCGGGAATACAACATTATATTGCAGTAAGTATACATACACCAAAAGAATCCATTCAACATGCTCCAACGCAGTTTTTGTAAACAATAAGGTACGTCACTCGGGAATATACAATTTTTTTCCATTAAACAGGTAACCCTACTAACATGACCATATATTTGCAACTCAGGCGGACTATAAAAAAAATATAGCACAATTTTCTTCTGAATAGACCACATGACCATAATTTCCCTGATCTTCATGGTCCTCCCCACTATCATTTTTGGGGTGTGTATTGGTCAAATTATATACATACACACTCGCAATTAGGCTACCGCCCGGTGGCGAGCTGTCTCAACACTCCTTCACACAACCAACTCCTTTTCTACTCCCTTCCTGAATTTAACAACCCCTCTCACAGATACCAATTCCTCCCTCAACACATTCCACTCTCATGAAAACATGTTGAATTGCAAAAAGATTGAACAGAACATTACCTAAATTGACAATGTTACCAATACAATTTAGATAGACGACAGTGAAGAGGGGTATCTGGAGGGAAATTGAGGGGTAAAAGTTTATAATGTAAATGTTTTGTATTTTTTTTACCCCAAAATTTCCCTGATCTTCATAGCCCTCCCCACTATTGTGTTTGTAGCTTGAATTTGTAACATTGTCTATTTAGTTAATGTATGGTTTTTTTTTTTTTTTTTTTTTTGTAACTTAATGTATTTTCATGAATAAATATTACATAATTTACATATTTTTAACCCATTTTACCCCATAATTTCCTTGATCTTCATAGTCCTCCCCACCACCATTTTTGGGGTTTCTATTGGTCAAATGTTGATGCCTCTAGTAAATTCGTGTTCTGTGTAATTAGTAGAATGGAATTGAACTACTTTCCAAGATTTTTTTTTTTTTTTTTTTCAGAAAAGTCCCTATTCTTAAGAATTACACTACTGAATATATCACCAAACCCTCGTAGATATCAATCAGGAGGTAAGTCTCGAGTAATTCTCTTCAGACACTATTTTATACCTGTGTTATATATACCTCAATAATCCTATTTCCGCAGCATAAATATACCATGAAAATTACATTTTAAATGGTAAAATCACATTTAATACTATTTTTCGTCCTGATACAAATATTTTATACATTCTATAGAGTAAACACAGCAAATTTTTACAGAAAACTACTTGACGTCCCTCCAAAACTCTTAGTAATTATGATTACTAACAATCATACCTGACATATACAGGTACTATTTTTCCGCTTTTTGAACTAGTCCCTATTGTGGTATTTTAGTCAGTTTTGTAAAATGAAGAAGACCTAAACTAATTAAACTAAACGTCACAATATGGGAATCACAGTGGTGGACAAAATGACGCGATCATACTTATACGTTTTCTAAAACACTATCTCGTGTTGGTAACCCCCCCCCCCCCTCCAATAATCACATATAGTTAGATTGAGTTGGGTTAGGTCTTCTTGCACGTAATTAAGAAGGAACCTAGGGTCACATTTAATTTACATAACTTTTACGTGGTTTACCGTTACGTCACAATTTCCCCTGATCTTCAGAGCCCTTACTATCGCATTTGTGGTTTGTATTAATATTACGTTAATGCCCCTAATACATTTGTGTTGTGTAAAAGTTGTTGAATTACACCTGCGTGGGTTAAATTTGATGAATACTCAAAACAAAAAGTTTAATATGTAGTCATTTACCATTACATTGTTTGCCGGTATTCGAGGTCTCCAATCCTTTAATTGTTTGAATACCGCAATACGCCTACAAATAATATTCATAATAACTAATTTTACAAAGTTTTTTCTGAGGAATAACACTTACTCCAACCAAAAAACAAACAAACCAAAATAACCATAGATAAAATCCACAACCGCCACAAAGTAACTACCTTAGACTAAAAATGGCGTAGAACTCTTATTTGTTTTCTGCGTGTGTACCCAATGTGGAACAAAATAATTGCATAGAAGTAAAACCTCCATGATTAATTCACATGGAGTTAGGAGTATACAGGAGATGGCATGTTGTGATGTAGTTGAAAACGCTGGAGGTTAACATATGGACTTAAGCCGCCATCTTGCCAGTATCCTAAAACATTGTGTTTACTTTAGAATTAAGTTAAGAGAAAGGTTACATTCCAAGCATTTCGTGTTGGACAAAGATACTGATGAATAAATAAATATATATTACAATTCATGTGGAAAGTTTTACTAGTTTATTATTGGCTTGTGTTAGTTGTGCAATCAAATAATTTCCTCACAAAACTAGTGATCGTGAGTGTATGTACCACAGACCAGTATTGGGTTGTGTGCTACAATAAGCGCGAGTTTTAGATATAGTGCTCATATATCAGGATTTACAGAAAACTATTTTTTGAATGAATGATTAAATAATGTATAACAAGCGCCTTACCGTTGTCATGTAATGACTGCAACAAAACGACGACCAGCAGCCTAGCTGAATTTCCTGAGCCACAAATAAATAATAATTTGCTGGTATCAATATTTAAATTCTTAACACTGACAATCACTCGAGAGGTTTGTTTCCAATATGACTCCATCTCCTTTATACATATTTAATGTAAATATAGTAAATGGTTTCTGGTAAATAAAAATAAATCCTGTTCTAGTTATTCCTTCTCTTTGCATTAAATTAGTTCTCTGTAGTGATACAGTTTTATACTTATTTATGTGTATGCCGAAGGGGTTGAAAAAAAAGGGGGGGGGGGATTCGTAGGCGGGCATTGACAAGCTATTGTTGCGGACCAAGGAAAATAAAATGAAGATAAATGTAAGAAAGACTAAGGTAGTGAGGTTTACAAGGAAGAAGGTGATAAGCAGGGACATGTACTGAAGGGGGGGACAAGAATGAGAAGAAGCAGCAGAATATAAGTTTCAAGGGATTGTACTGCAGGGAGACCTCAGATTGAAAAAAAAAAAAAAAAAGGTAGAGAGGGTGGTTGTAAAGGGAAGAAGGGCTCTGGGTATGCTGGGAAGGGTGCTGAATGGAGTCAGCTGGGAGGTGAAGGAGAACGCATATGGCACAAGGGGACGCCAATGTTAGAATATGAGGCAGCAGTATGGGATCTGTATGTGGAGGTGTGAGAACTTGAAAAGGTGCAGAGAAAGGCAGCAAGGTGGGTGAAGGGTAGGTGGAGAAGGCAAGGGCAGGATGATGACGAAGAAGGTAACTATAGGCCATCAGTGATGATGAAAGAAATGGGATGAAGCTCATTGAAGGACAGGAGCAAAGTTGAACAGCTAGTCAGTATTTATAGGGTGATGAATGAAGAGGGAGGATGGGGAGAGCTTCACTGCAAGCTAAATAAGGGGGTGTTTAGAGGAAGAGGAAACAACTATAAGAAGCTTCAGGGGGTGTGGAGGAGAACAGAGCGGGAGCGGGGTAGGCAGTCCATGCTTGTAAGATCTGTAAGGAAGTGGAATGTGTTGAGGGAGGAATTATCTGTGAGAGGGGTTGGCATGTTCAGGAAGGGATTAGAAAAGGAGTTGGTTGAATGAAGGAGAGGCGAGAGGTAGCCTAATTGCGAGTGTATGTATGTATATTAAATCTCTTCATCTAAATGCACAAGTAAATTTTATTTATTTAACTTAACATCTTGTCAACAGCAGATTCATTAGAGAATGGTAAACCAAGAACACAATGAAGGGAATACAAGGAAGGAATTGGTCAAATTGTCTTTATTGAGTCACCGCAGAAATTGCATGGAGTTTGAAAAACCATGGAAATTGGAAATTATGAAGGCTACATTCAGTAGCTCTTAAAATATGAGAACTGATTTGGTTATCGGCCTATATTCTTGAATTGATAAACAGCTGATTTCTTTTTTGTCACTGCAACTCTACTGACTTGGGTAGAAAAAATTGTAAGTGTGGAGTTTTTATAAGGTGTAGTAGCCTTGTATTGGTCTACGAGATGATTTGCCATTACTAACAAATGAATTCCATAAACTCCTACACTGAAATAGCAAATTGGCATTTAGAAAAATACGTATCTGCAGTTTTATAAAAGTGCCTGCTGCACCTCAAGGAAGTCCGCAACTTGCAGGTTAGACCTTAAGTTCACAGCACGTTAGTAATCGCAACCACACTTGCAAACACTAAACACACTGCAATTGTTAATTTATAAACTTACACAGATAAAAATATCCCTATACACACGGTAATTGGTGTTATCTTTCACGAATTTATCCACCGTAAATAGGAATACACTAAACATTGCAATCCCATGGCCCGGCTCTTACGCATTTTGATACATTAATATTACTTTTGGTTGGTCGCCGAATAAATAAAAAATGGATTATAGTTTTAAGTCGTGTTTACATTCCAAATTTACATTTCACAAATTCAAGAATAACACAAGTTTAGAGAATATTCAGAACAACTAATGAGTTCATATAGCACTCGTAAGGTTGTTCCATTTCAATGTATACAGGAGTAGTCTCTCTCCCGCATGGCTGCTTCACTTGTAACGCACTCGCAGGCGACTTCAATAGTGTACTATATTCGATTTTAGTACGGTTAAAGTTTTCTCATAACTTTGAAAAGCTCCTATAGTCGTCAGAAAATTATTTCCTGGAATATTTCCAAGGCAAATGTATAGGGATGGGAATAAAATCAACCAAAACACAGTATACAACACTTCCATTTAAATATAAATAATTCATAAATTTACATATATACCGGCGAGATTTATATCTAGTTATTTGAGAGAAGCACAACGCCACTTTATGTATATTATCGGTTAGGTCAAAAGGGATGTATGTTAATTTATGTCGATTTTAAAACTCATAAAAAAATACATGTGAAAGATAGGCCGATACAATGTTTTTGGTAACTGTTGATCATGTGACCTTTTTTTACAGGAAAACAACCATCTAACTGCAAGCTATAAACTGGCTTCAGTTGTAAATACTGCACGGTATAGGACATAGCCATCCCCTGGAATAATTGACCTACCCCCCTCCCCCCAAACAAACACAACTTTAAAAAACAATGGTGGATAGTGGAGAACATGTTTGTTAGTTATTTAATTTTTAAATAAGACACACTGTTATATGAATAAAATACTTTTACCAATTAGAATTCAATCAAATGGTTTAAAAATTGGTTAGGGGAAGTATACACATCACAAATCATTTCTTTACAAGTCAGTTTTATATAATAAGTTTTAAGCCCCTGTCACACTGTCAATTTATACCGTCAAACTGTTTCCAATAAGTTTGGTCAAATAAAGTTGGACAGTTATGATGTAATTTAAACGTTATAAACGTCGCCATTTTTGTCTGAAAAAGTTTGATGGCTTCAGTTTCCATCAAACTTTTGAAAATTGGACCGGTTCTAAAATTTATTCGATATATGGCGATCTCAGGTGATCAGAATCATGTACGACAAAAATGGACGCCAAGAAACTTAAATAACGAACAATTGTTGGAAACAAAGCAAGTTATGAAGTTAATTAATTTACATAGATGATGTATGGACATGAAAGCTATTTGAGGAATATTGCACAAATTATTGCGAATTCAGAGGCATTTATTTCATTGTGCATATATCATATCTTATAAATAAAATTTTAATTTAGTAAAGAAATTAAAAATATTATAATATTACTTACTTTTCTTCTTGTAATGAACCATATTTGGGTGGGGGGGGGGGGGGGCAATATCATACTATGATAATGTTTAAAGAATATTTCAATTAGATCTTCACATTTAAAAATTTTACAGTGTGATACATTTTCAAACACATTCAAGATTATTTGATAACATTTGTTGGAAGGAAAATTTTGATGGTTGTATTTTGTCCTCAAATTTTATTGTGAAATTAATTTGAAGGAAAAAATTTGATAGTGTTACATGGGCTCAAGCGGCGCCATACTGTATGGAAATGTTGAATGTCTTCAGCTTCCATCAGATGTTTAAAGACTGGACCGGTTCTTAAATTTCTTTGATTTTGTTAGGCTCAACCAATCAGAATAGTGCACGACAAAAATGGCAGTTTCCGACGTCACGATTATGCGTATTTTCGCTGTTGAATTGGCAACGGGCTGGTCACTACTGCTCTCTTCTCGAAAATGCTTATTGTAAACATAAATGGCGAACCTCATTTGGAGGGAACTTCGAAACTGCACAATCGCTGTAATAGTGTCAGAAATATACATGGAATGTACAGATGTGCTAATGTATTTGAATGCAGAGGCTAATATGTACCTCTCATGTGAATATAATAACATTCACGTGTCAGAAATGCAGCTCGAGTAACAACAAATAAAAGCAACTATTAAAACTTTACTAAAACTTGATATATCTCAACTAAACGAAATGCGTGTTATGTACAGGTTGAGGTTATCAACGTCTGTAACACTCGCATCCAACACAATTTAAAAAAATTTCCCACTTTCGTCCCGAAATAAGGTACCACGTTTATTTTTAATTATCGAATATTTATCAAATTTGGACATTTAAAGGCAAGCATGTGGTAATGTATGTTGCGAATGTAATTAGCGAAACCTGTAGCTCAAAATAGCGATTATTTCTATATATAGTATCTAGTTTTGATTTTGAATTTCTAAAATTATTATAAGCAATAAACGCTTTATCACAAAAATTATTTCCAATATCTAGATCCCAATTTTCTTTTGGAAAAATTTCATTTCCTCCATTTTTAACATAAATATTTCTTACATTACATAGAAGCATGCACATACTGTTCAGCATTTATTTTCATTAGTTTTAAAACCTTCAATTACAAAATCGGGCATGTCAAATTATAAATTATTAAACCGATATTTTACATCAAAGTTAAAAACATTTGTTACAGAAAGAATTTCTTTTTCTAAAAATTGCCAATAATTAAAACTAATGTGTATTTGAAGGTTTTTATATATTTTTTCTTTAATTACAGTGGCCATATTAAATTTGTATTCAACAATAGGCCACATAATTTCTAATTTTTGAATAACAATCTTGCCTGGATCAGCTTAACTTTTCTGAACTGTGTCATCTGCGTTCTTAGTTTCATAAACATATGAGCAATTGTTATCAGATAAATTACAAATAAAAGTAATTTTATAACCCAATAAATTTCATTGTCATCTCCAATAAAACCAAATAAATACCTCAGAGGATATATTATTTAATTTGGTTTAGCACTATGAGTAGCTTTTAATAGATAATAATCATCTACACATGTTAAGTCTAAATAATTTTGTTCACCTTGTGATCTTAACAAAGTATTCATCACTGTTAATGTTATTTCTGGATTATTAATAGCTTCAATAATATTGCCATGTTTTGAGATTACAACTCTAGAAAACCGAAAAGGAAAAGAGTTAGAACAAACATCAATATTATCTAATTTATCATATTTTGCCTAATTTCCTTCTTTATCTCCTTTAAATCATCTAAATTGTTCACAAACATAAGCATAATTAGGAAAAGAAAAGCTATCACCTATAGGAATATCAAATTAAATTCTATTATTGTGAACATTTAAATTCCCCCTAGTTTGATCTGTTGGAGGAAAAGTTTATCTCTCAACACTTTTAAAACTCATTTATAAGAAAAAAATTATATATAAATGAAAGATTCATCAAAGGATGTTTCTGGAGTAAAATTACTCATTGAAAAATACAGAAACTATAAAAAGAATGATGAAGTAGAGTATGAAGAAATAAGAAGAAAGAGTTTAATCGACGAAATACGAAATATTGGTAAAAAATTAGAACAAGTCAATAAAGAAAATAAAAATTTAATGACGATGCTAGTTCCAGTAGCAGCAATTTTTTTTTTATTATCTGCCAACATCAAAAGAAACACCATATGAAAGAGAATTATATTCAGAATAAAATTTGGAAGAGCAAATGGTAACTGTACCCATACAAATTTTTATGCGCAGCGCATCTGATTCTAATATAAATCTGGGAAGAGAAATTGAAAAAAATGAATAAATGTTTTTAAAGCACAATATGGTTTATGAGGATATGAGTATAATTTTTACATTGGAGTGACAAAAGGAATGATAATAATGATCAACTATTTGTCAAAGATAAAGAATATGAATTAACAAAAGGACTTTCTAATTTGTTAATAAAAATAAACAATCATATCATGAAGATGACTAAACATATATTGACTATGAAAATTACACAGAAATTATTTTATCAACCAATGATGGATTCCAAGATTATAATCCTAGTAAGTAAACTCGAATATATGTTGGAAGTACATGAATATAATCAAACCAATTTATGATTAGCATATAAAAGAATTACTTTCAATATCAGAGCCAAACACACCCAAAAGAATGATTTCTCCAAGAACTCATAGGTCTGGAGAAGGCATAAAAAACACAATATTTTACCAAAAGAATGTGTTTGGATGGGCGATGTTAGAAAATTGATCGACAGATTGTTAGTTATTCATGGTGAAGAAAATGTTGGAAATAACAGTTATTACAATGAAAAAGTAATCATAATGAATATGCTGAGCAATACATTTTCTGAATTTATTATTAATAATCCAAAAGGAATACAGCATCCTATAAGAGTTTTAAATGTAGTTCCACATTCTTCTTGGAATTCAGAACATCATGTTCGAAGAATAGTAAATTGGATGTTAAAGAATTTAAATTTAACTGAAATGCATTTGCCAGGCTATAATTACTGTGTACCATTTACAAAATTAAACGAATGATTGGAAAAAGGAGACAATGGAATAAATAAATTAGATGAAGCATGTAAATATCATGATATTGTTTATAGAGACCATAAAGATTTAGAATCTAGACATGAAACTGACAAAATTTTACAAAAAGAAGCAAAAGAACATATGTTAGATAAAAATACTCCTATTGGTGACAAAACTGATTCTGCAGCAGCTGCTTCAACTATGCTCACAAAAAGAAAATTAGAATGGGGTATTAAAATTGATTAATTATTAATATTTTCTTCCTATGTAAATGAAGAGAACAAACATAATTTTCGATATACCCATTGATCAATTAAGAGATATGGGTATATATAATTTTTAACAAAAGATAAACTTGAGAGAAAATTAAAAATTGAAAGAAGGCAAATGTTTCAAATTAACTTTGCCATTATCCAAAAATAAAAAAGATAGCCAAAGAAAAATATGGAAATGGTTTACATCATGGTGGGGTTTTGCCAATTTTAATACAAATTTTAGGTGCACTTGGAGCTTTAGCTGGAGAAGCTTCTGCAATTTACAATTGTGTTGAACAAACAAGAAAAAAATACAAAATGAATGAAAAGAATAACAAAGACATAATTTAGCAATGGAAAATAAATCAAAAAGTGGTATAGTTTCAAAAAAAGGAAGACCAAATAATTTTGAATATAACACCATTACCTAATATTTATATTGATAAATATGTAAAAATACTAGATATAAAAAATTTCATAAATGTTTATATGATTGATGAATTACCAAATAGATTACATAAAAATGAATGCGCTGTGGTTAATTTTGAAATTCCATCAAATACTGGTACTCATTGGGATTGTTATTTTAAAGGAAATAATGATGTTTACTATTTTGATTAATTTGGAGGTAATATTCCTAGTATCTTAATTTAATTACTTAAAAAATAGAAATGTTTATTACAATGATAATAATCGAAATCAGAATTTTAATTCAGTTATTTGTGGACATCTATGTTTAATTGTATTGCATATTTTTTCGAGAGGAATTAGGTTTGACGATATAATTTCTTTTTTATTAAACGACGGATATATTTGGAGAACTATTCATCAAATGTTTTTATGAAAACTTTACTATTTAGCTGAATTTTTAAATGAAGACTTTGTCACTTTTGATTTAAAAAAAAAAAAAAAAAAAAAAAGCATTGAATAAAAAATCAACACAATTGTTTCTCATTTAAAAAATGTGTAGATTCAAGATACAAAACAATTGCTTATAATGATGCTTTTAAAAAAGGTGTAAATTCGAGGTTCGATACCATTGCTTCTGCTTATGCTTTAAAAAACGATGTAAATTCTAGATTTGATACTATTGCCTCTGCTTTACAAGAACAAAGAAGTATATTCTTTTCTTACACAAAAAATTAATGCTTCTGTTCAAAATCATAGAATTGCTAGTTTAACTGAATCTATAAACGAAAAAGATGCAGTGAATAAAATATTTTTTTGATAAAAAAAGTTGATTATGCATTTAAAAAAATGGAAATTCAAAATACAATACTATTGCTTCTGATTTTGCATTAAAAAAAACGTGGATTCAAAATACAATACCATAGTTTCTGATTTTAAAAAATATTTAGATTCAAGACACAAAACTATTGTTTCTGCTTTACAAGATCAAATAAGTAAAGTGTTTGTTTACACAAAATATTATGTTTCTCTTGAAAATCCTAGCATTAATAATATGGCTGATACTGTAGATGAAAAATGTGTAGTCAATAAAAGATTTTTCTGATAAACAAATAGCTAATAAATTACAAAATTTAAACCAATCAGTTTCGAATTATTGTGATACACTTTGATAACTCGAAAGTTGAAAAATGTAATGAAGAAAAATCTCATATATTATATTTACCTGCAAAGTGGAATAAGCAAACTAATATTTTCCACATACATATAATTTTCTGTTCTTTTTTGATGGAAAGTACTGTTTATTAAATAATTACTGTTATTTCAATTTGACTGATGATACTCTAACTGTTATTTAGGGATTCCAAAAAAATAGATTATAGTAGGCCTTTTGATGTTAAAAGAGGTGATAATTTGGTTTAAAAAAAGTTGAAAAGATGATGGCTTAATGACTGCAATAGGAATATTCGTGAAATATAAAATAAAGAACTGAAGTGTAACCACCAACTACACTTACATTCAAATATTAGATTCCTTAAAGTCGAGAAAGTTAATTATATGCAATTAAAATTTTTCTATTTCTATGAAAAATGGTTTTTTTTTTTTACTATCTTTCCAATTTAATAATTGTTTGTTTCATTCCAAAATTATGCACTGCTTATGTGTCATAATTCTAATCTGCCTTGTGTGTGTATATATATATACATATATACACATGATAATTTTAATTTGTTGACAATGAATTCATCTAATGCTTTAAATAGTTTTGTTAGCTGAGTACACGATAATTCCTCATTATTTCTTAAACACTCTGGTGTAATTATATATTTCTGCTAAATGATTTTTATTTAATTTATTGCTGTAATCAAAATGCTTATTTATGTCATTATTACTGATTTTTCAATTCGAAATAAGGAAGCATAATACAAAACAAATAATTTCCTTATTCATTTTATCGCGCTAATCATCTAGTAGCTCACGAATTAACTTTTCTGTTTTGTTTACATCATAAATTTCCTCACAGAAACAAATCTGAAAGTTTTCTTGTTCATTATGTAAAGAATTGTAATTGGAATTCCTGATATTTAAATGATCTGTTTTAGCAACTTTAAAATTAATTAAAGAATATTGTTTAGATGTTGCAGTATATATGTAACCATTTTTTGTTTTCTGTTTGACTTTATCTATAAAAATTTTCATATTCGTATTATAATGTTCTAGATTTTAATTTTCTACTTGTAGTTGTATTTTTCTCTTTTTCTTCTACATTTAAAATTTCTTGAAATTCTAAAGCAAGTTGTTCTTTTTTGAGTTTTTCTTCTTAAGCTAGCATAGTGAGTTGTTTTTTTTCTAAAGCAAGTTGTTCATTTAAGTATTGTTTTTATTTTAATTGTAAATCAATTTTATGTTCTCCATATTTACGAATTGATGGAAGAATGTTTTTTATTACCCATTAAAAAAAAATATATAGTTTTCTTTTGGAAGATAAAATTAAAGAATTTATGCCAGATTACTTAGTACAGTAGCAGATTTTTCATTACCTCCTAAGGGCATCTGGCAGATGCCCTTTATGTTTTCTAATAAAATGGTGTCATCTTCATCAACATTTTTCCTCATAGCTTTTTTTGTAACTTTCTATTCTAAGATTTCAGCTATATATTTTCCTTTAAACCTTGGATTAAATGGATTAAACCTTTCCTTTAAAACTTGGTTTAAAGGAAACCAAGGTTTCCTTTAAACCAAGCCTTAGTATTTAAATTCCAAATCTATAATTTGGAATTATAGATAATTCCAAATTAAAATGTACTTTTTAATGATGATGTTAATGCTATAAATTAACATCTAATACAACAGTAATTTTTTTTATCATTAAAAACTAATTTTTTTAAATCAAATAATGTAATCGATATATTATAATATTCTAGATTTAAGTACTATAATTGCTTTTCCATTGATTTGTCCATATTGTAAATACGTATCAGAAAATGATTTTATTTGTACTCTTTTTTTAATAAATAAAAATGTAATTAAAGAAGAATAATATTAAAAATTAAGACCAGATTCATTGATACAAACAGTACGATTTTGTAAATTTTGAGGGTGTCTGTTCGAGACTCCCTTAAAATTTTCTAATCCAGTATCATTTTCATCAATATTATTTCTTATAGTTTGTTTTGTATCTTTATATTATAATACATTAATGATCTTGTTTTTTTTCCCTTGAAAATCGGTCATAATTCCAGGGTTGGAAAGGTTTCTCACCCTGACTATTTGATACATTCTTTGAAATAATTAAAGAACTATTCTCAATTTCTTTAAATATTTCTCATTATCACAATAGATAAATCTAATAGAATCTGATAAGTGGCTGATAATTATAGAATGAATATTGGTCACGTAGCTAGATGCATGAATAGGTAATCTTAAAGCTTCTTGTAGTGACTCGTGGTGTGTTCGACACAGTATGGGTACACAGCAGCACATTTGTTAAGCTTATTTCTGTTGCGATGAGAGCTCACTGGAGTCTGGTTGCAGAAAAAGATAAACAAATCTCGTGTAAAGTTCACAAGATGGAGTTAGTTTGTAAAATATTTTATTTTATTTCTGTACTTCCCATATTTCATTTATTTTTGCTCAAATATAATATTATAAAACCATATTATTCATCCTAACAGTTTGAACAAATTTAACTAAAATTTCCATAAGTAATGTCTCCACCAACAAAATCATTATAAAAGTGCTTTGAGCGTGCATCATCTTGTTTAAATATACACAGAATATTCGTACTGTCTCTAACTAATTATTTAGGCAGTTTCGAATAAGTTTGTGTTAAATAAAATACATCTGTATTCTTGTCTTCATCTAGTAAAATATTCTCGTATTATATCTTGGTTATCTAAAATAACCTTGACAAATACAACCAGAGAATCATTTTCACATTGGTCTAAAAGGGACCATTTCATCATTATTATAAAAAAGTATGCCTTTTTTTCATTAAATGTTTTGGATAACTCATCAAAATCATTTTGTAACTGAATATATTTGGGATGATTTAAACTTTTTGAGCAAACAAAATTTATTGAAATTTAGCAATCCTGTCTTATAAATAAAATGTATCATCAAATTAGTTTTTGCACATTACTTGGGCCCATTATTATGGTTCTCATATTATCAGGCAAAAGTTCCCCATTTCTTTTTGTATTTAGATTTTTCTTTGGAAATTAAAACATCGACACCACTATCAACTTTTATAATTTAATAAGATAATTTTTTGAGTAATAAATTGAGAATATAGTATTCAAGTTAACAAATAAGAGTTCTGTACTAAAGACAAAGCTTCACTATGACATCATTCATCAAGATAAATCGTTTGCATTGGTTAGTTTTCATGCAAAATTCGAACCATCAAATATAAGCAACAATACTATAACACTGATAACAATAAAGTTATAAATATACCTACAGGACAATACAATACCGAATCATTAAAAGAAACTATACATTCAATTGAAACAATTTTCAACTAATGAAACTGAATTAACATCAGACAATGTGAAAAACAGATTATTGATTAACTCTAAGTTTGATATTCAATTTTATGATCGATTATCTGATATTCTTGGTTTTGCGAGAAATGTGATTATTGAAAAGGAAAAATTGATATAGGTACTGTATTACCTAATTCGGACCCAATTAAAGAAATAAATGTTTTTTTTTGTAACTTGGCTTATGGTATGTTTATAAAATATGATGAATCTAATAATTTAGAAACAGATATAATTGCAAATTTTCCACCAAAAACAATGCTTGGATTTAGAGATTCTATTAGTTATGATTATGAGTTTAATTATATTGTTTTGGAAATTAAAAATAAAAATAAAAACTAATTGATTTTGATTGTGCTGATATTGACATTGTTTTGGAAATCAGAGATGTTTAAATTTTTATATTTTATTATAAAATATAAGGGAAATCTGCCAGACACATAAAAAGGCACATAAAATAAAATTATACATTTCGATACCTATATGGTAAAGTATCAATTTATTTTATTGTACAATCCTTTTGTAATCACAATGACTTAATGCTATTTTATTAACTTCGCTGTATATATTTGATGTTTTTCGCTCATTATTAAATTCATTGTTCTATATTGTATTTTCTCTTTAAACAATCAATTCTTATAGTCATCAAATGTTATTATTTATTAACTACACAATTTTTTATAATGTCTTTTGATAGTGTATTTTCTTTTCCACCAACTTTGTAAGCATACATTTTCACATGTAAACCAAAAAATTCAGTTATTATTTGCCATTCCAGTCATCTTTCATCTTTTATAAAACCTTTTTATTTATTTCAGGTATATTATAGATACTGTCTTCTGTTTAATCGCTCATATCAAAATGTTCTATCATTGACTTCATATCTCCATAAAAATCTGTTTTATATCATAAATGTATGAATCGGTATCCTCTTAGCATAATTGAATTTTATCTCCATATTTCTGTTTCATTACTTTATGATTAAAATCATACATCAAATCGTGTGATAGATCTAAAATTGATATACCCACATAAATAGACTTATTAAATTTTACTCTTATTTTATTCATACGCTTGGCCTCAAGATTCTCATTAAAAAATATACTATTCTTGAAATTTGCTTTTGCTACTAATTCATCACAGTCTTTTTCATTCGAGATCAGTCTTATATCCACTATGATATTGATATTTGCCATTGTTTTAACAAACACAGAATTATTCATCAGTTTATAGAAATCTTTTACAAATTCATTTTTAGCATTAGTTCTCATTTCCATATTCAAATCTATACACTTGTTCAACCAATCAGCTTGATTAAAATGTAATATTATATGTATTCTGGTAAGTTTTAATCCATTACTGTTTTAAATTATGGTAGCTTATTACATACTTTTGTTTAGCTATTTGTAAAGTTGTTAATAATTCAGATTCATTTGTTCCTGGAATTGGTGCATTTTCTGCCCAAAATGGAAGATTTTTATGCAAATTGGACAGTTATTGTGGATATTCTGAATCAACTTCTAATATATAAGTATAGTGTGAATCGTCCTTCTAATTTAATATATATTCCTGCCGAAAATCTCACTTGAATTCCGTATTATTAAACCATTTGATCCTACATATGGCAAATATTGTGACATTGCCCATCCATAAAGATTATTTGCATCGAGATAAGCTAAATAATTAGACGCTTGATTTGGATTAAAATCATCTAAATATTTAATTTTCGGTTTAACATATCGCTTACAACATTGCGATATTCTACTTCTAATTCCTTTTTCTACCATTAAAGTCATATCATAATCATGTAACAAATATAATGGTTCTTTAGTTATTTTTAACATTGCATCCCATGATAAACCAGGTGCTGCAAAATACCATACTGGATCTAAATCATATGCATTTATACAAGTATATGAAAAGTTTTCAAATATATCTGTCAACAATTATATAACACTTTTATAATACAAGTCGTGATAATTCCAAAGATTTTCATATCAATTGGTTCCATGCAAATTTTGCTTATCTGTATTCATAGTCAGCTATGTCATATTCATTTAATTTATTGTAAAATTAGTTTTTTGGTGGAAGTTCAGTTTCTTTAAATTTTCCTCAACTGTTAATATAATCATATGGAGAAACACCTTTTCTAAAAACTAAATCTACTTTATCTTCTGGAAAATGTTTTTGCATATGTTTAATTTGTTCTTTGGTCAAATTATATTCTTATGTATCTAAACTACTTGACATAAATTTTAATACCTATAAACCTAATTTTAAAATGTTTAGTTTGTTTCACAAAACTAATAAACTTTTCTTCATTATTTGCAAGTAAATCTATCTTTTTGTTAACATATCCTAGCAATTTACTAAATAAATGAGCATCATAACCAGCTAAATGTCGGAAATAAATTGGAACAAAATTGGTTAATTGTAATTTTAGGTTACAACTATTACATACTGGGTTAATGAATTTTCCAGTTATATGATAATGGTGGCATATTTTATATTTAGCTTCGTATATTCGCATTCGCATACAGCACATTTTCTAGCTTTATTATATATTAACTTTTCTTCTTTTGTTAGTGGATGCATTGCTTCAATTTGCGAATATATTTCCACAATTTCTTCTACTCGTTTTTTCATTGCTTCTATAAAAAATGTTATGTGCAAATGGACCTCCATATACAACTGGATGTTTATAATCACCATAACTAGATACGATATAATAACAAAAACCAGAAGCTTCGAGTAGGTAACTCAAATTTCATTGTATATTATTCATCATTCATATTTAAATCAATTGTATCTATTTGTGTAATACTAAGTTTACATCTTTCTTTAAGTATCTCCTTATAAAAACCATTATCAGTATCATCCTCTGTTAAAACTGGACATTTTTGGATTAATTTAAATTTTTTTATTTCCATTGGATTTGGTTTGAGTGTTGATGTTTTCTTTAGAATTGATTCGAAATCTGCTACTATAACAAATGCAACTTTTGTTGTATGTTTGTAGTTTTTGAAAAATATATTTGCTCTCCTTCCCAAGGTAAACTGATTTTTACTGGCTCATTTTTAGAGCAGTCTTCTGCATGTTTATTTAATTTTTCTTGAGAGTAAAAAAATCGGAGAAACAATTCACATATATAAGTTTTACTTTTATGATTTTTTTTTTGTGCTGAAAGCAATTTAGATGAATCTTTTATCCAACAGTAATGCGAGTTTGTATCATTTTTGAAATAGAGTAATTTTTTTTTCTTTTTGTGTTTTGTAATTTTTAGTGGATATAGATTAAATTTGTTATCATCAAAAGAGTATACGTTTATAGATGTTTCAATTGGTTTTTCTGATTTTGGAATATCGTCAATTTTTATAGGATATTCATATTTATCTGTTACATTACCAATATTAAGACTCACATTTTTATATTTTGTTACTCTATGTGGATCTTTTTCTGTTGGAAGCACTGCAGACTATATTGCCCAAAGAAAACATTTTTGATCTTCATTTTTAATTTATGCATGCTCTTTATTCTTAACCTCTTCCAGTAAATCAATATATGATGCTCCATTTAATGGATTATACTATTTATAGATAAGTGCAGGCCAATCTGATTTACTTTTTTTTAATGTTTTCTATTTGTGCTAGTATTTGTTATTTATTTTTTTGTAAATCTTTTTAATTTCTCTTTTGGTCAATATTGTAAAAGTGTGTGATTGAATGCCATCAAATAGTCGTATTTCACCAGTTTTCTGGCTTCGAAAAGAGCCGACAATTTAATGTTAGATTTCACCGCTCTAAGTTTCATAAGTCGATCACGTATTATTTTTAATATTTTTCTTTTACTGAAGTTAAATAATTCCTAGATAATACTAAATTAAAATTATTTTCAATGTTATATGCTAATAACATACATTTAAAATCTTTTTCAACTGCATAAGTTTGATTGGTTCTTCTATTTCTGTTGTTTATATATACATTAATAGAAAAGGGAAATATTTCTTTTAATACTTTTTTATTTCTTCTGGATATTTTGTAACCTGAAAAAGGTAAATTTGCAAAGTTACTTTTTCTTTGTTCATTTATAAGTATTGGTATAAGAGCTCTAATTAAATCAGCTTTTCATAAATTATAACAATATTTGAATCTTAAATCTCTACCAACAACTCTCGACTCCCACAATCTCTTTTTTCTCAGCTCACTAATTTTAATGAGGGATGTAATTTTACTGCAATATTTAAATATAATAAAATATAATGAAATTTATAGGGTCAGCGAATAATTATCATGTTGAATTTCATTTTGAATACCTATTGCTGTATTGTGTGATTTAGTATTTTTATGCCTTTCTAGGATAGATTAGAAACATATTTTCCACATTCGCATAGTACTTTCTATTTATTTAACTCATAACAACATCTAGAATATTCATTGTAACATTTTAACAGGTGTTAATATGCTTATCTTTTGTGTGTTTATGTGATGGAAAACTACATATGTTTAATACATCACCATATTTTTTACAATGGTTACATATTTTATTATTTTCCATTTCATAAGGGCCATTTTTTTTATAAAGAGAGAATTTATCAAGATATAGAATAAAATAATACCAGCCAGAAACTGGAAAAAAATTGATATAAGCCAGATCCATTAAGTAATAAAATTGGCACAATTAAATTGACACAAACAAAATGTTAATGTTTATATTCGATACTCTACTACTTTTTAAAACAATTCTTCTATTTTCTCTGTATTGAGACCCAATTTCTTGAAGCTCACTTTTGTCGTGAACGTTTTCTAAGAGCAATAATTGTAAGTTTTGTAGTCTTAGATGAAATTTGAAAACCAATTCTTTGAGATCGACATGCGCAGGATCTAAAGTATAGGAAGGCGTATTTGAAATACTGTCCCCTTTTAAAGTGTTAGTTATACTGAAAGGGAAGATAGGTGACTTCAAATTTATTTATACAGAAAGAAATTTATCAAGAAGAATAAAAAATGTAACTAGTGCTTAAAATTCAAGTTTCTTTAATAAATTCAGTAGATATGTAATGCGGATACAAGCGCAGCGCTACAATTCGACTAGAAATCAAGTAAATTTCCTATTTTCAAGCAACTTTTTCAAATCTTCTGGAAGCATCATTCATCTTTTCAATTTTATTCTCAAAATCAAGCAAATTAAAGCCAAAATTAAGCTAATTTAATCAAAAATCTGTAATCTAAATCTAGCAATTTTTTTTTCAAAAATTGGCGAGCAGGGTCTTTTTCCAGTAAAATTTAAGCTAAATTCAAGATAGGATAGGCAGATCTTAAATGAGAGAGCTAGAGCTGCTCACTTTTTAATCTAAATTGAATCCAGATTTAATCCAAATCTGCAAGCCAAATCAATCAGCAAAAAAAAAAAAGTATTGCAAAATTGTTGGCTCAATTTTTATTCAGAATTTAATCAAAATGTAATCCAAATCTGCAATCAGAAGATTGTCAGCTCACTTTTTAATCTAAATTTAATCCATATTTAATCTAAATCTAGAATTAAAATCAATCAGCCAAAAAAAATTACAAAATTTGATGAATTTGTTAAGAGAACTCCATATCATGCATAACATTTATATTTTCCATTTCTTTTAAGCCTTTATATGTTATAAAAACTTGCTTATCATTGATTAGTTTCAAGCTATATTGATCAAATATTTGTCCATATCGATCTGGTAGTATAACTTTATACTAACTATCTAGAATACAATTTATTTTTTACCAAAATTAGATTCGTAAAATTGAAAATATGTAGCAGCAAACCATTAATTTTGTTCGAGATCTTGTAGTTTAATGAATTCATATGAATTGTTCAACTTGCTGAGCAGGGATTCCATTTTGATTTATAAAGAGAAAAATTTATTAAGATGAATAAGACGAAGGAAAAAAATGGTGCTGAAATTTGATCAAAATATGATTTAGCTGGCAGATTTGGATTTAAAAAACCCTGCTCGCAAGGGTTTGAAACATGTTGAAATTTGTTTGATTTTGTCCTTAAATTTGCTCGATTTTGAGATGCAATTTGAAAGATTCTGCAGGATATGAAAAATTTATTAGATTTTGGTTTTAATTTGCTTGAATTTTATCTAATTTAGTGTGCTGCGCTGAGATCCGCATTATACATATATTCATGATGTCACACACGATGAGCTGGGTGGGCCAACTGAGGACGGCCAGAATCGCCAAATGAGGCCCCCACCTGATAGTGTCGTAAAGCCCTTGAGAAGCCATTCGTTCTTGGCATTATCAGCAGGATGAGCGGTGCCTTGGTTAGGCACATCAATACAGCATGTTGGGGACGCCTACCATCCTGACTTATGCCGCCCACATCACGCCGACAGCAGCAGCAATGACGAGTCGGGGGCAGAGGAACATTCCTCCCCCCTCCACCTGCCCCTCCAAGCAGGCTCGTTACTCCTGGCATGTCATGTGCACGGCCTACAGGTGTACTACAGCACCTACCGCAGTCGACACAGCGCCGCCACCATCGCAGGACCATCAACCCCGTCCATCACAACATCAACAGCAACACAGATGGTACAATCTGCGGCCACAGGAGAAGCTCCAGCCTCCGGTCGCTGCTGCAGCTAGGAAGATGAGCACCGCTAATGAGTGAACATACTTCAGGGGAGGGGAGTTGTTTGACATGTGCCACATGATAACCCTCCAGGCCGTTCCCCATATCATCAGCAACACTGCCAACAGTTCATCTCATCGCCATGTGTGGGAAACATTGTGCGCCAAGCAAGCGTTCCGCATGTCTGTGTGGGCATGCATTAGTGCAGCGTGTTAAGCAATCATTATTTATATTTATTTTATTCTTGTTTTGTAATGGACCTTTTTAGGTTATATATGCAGTGTTACCATTTTAATATCTGCATTGTGTTTGTTTTGATTGTGCAGCGTACCACATGTGTAGGAAGTTGTTGTTTACATCTTACATTTTCATGGCCTTTTTAAATTAATATATTCTACTTCAGTGGGTGCTATGTTTGTATTTTGAAGGGTTTTGATAGTGCTTATTTGACGCCTGGTGGGTTTGGGTATCAGAAGAAATGGTGATTTTTGAGGTTGGGATGGGTTGCGGAAGGTTATGCCAGGTTAGGGCGCCAGTGCGGAGAGCACGAATGATGTGGGTTTCGTGGTGTCGACAGCCCTGAAGTGGCCTCCCCTGATGTCCACCATCCGATGGTAATGATTATGTTAATGCTATAAATCCAGATTGCCTAGACTATTGGGGGTTGTTTAGCCTCCTCAACAGTATACGTGCTCCCGTTAGAAATTGTTACAGCCCATTCCCATGCTTTTATCAACATCTATAAAAAGTCATGAAAAAAGGGTAAGTGGCCGTGAAGAAACCAAGAAAATAGTCACATGTACTGTACACTGTTACAAAATGATTTATTTCTGGAACCCTCTTAAGATACATGGATGTACAAATTTTTCCATTATAGTAGGAGAGCACTTAGAAGGTGAAAAAGGTGCGAACACACCTACATGATATTAAATGTGAAACTTAAGTCCCAGTCATATAAAAGGTGGTCTGGGTGTGAGACGGTGCCCCCTCTAACAAAACTACACACTACATGTTCTGGTTGAAAACGGTGATGGCCAGAGAGGCTGCACGAGGACGACCGCCTCACATGATCACAATAACGATACTGACAAAGGATGGTGCGAAGCTGGCTGATCGGCCGAGTGTTCCCGCATTACCCACATGGAAAAATATAAATATTAAATAATGATGATTAATGAAATGGTGTGAACATGTGCGACTCTGGCGATATTATGAAACAATAAAACACTTTTAAACTTTATTCATATAATTACATAATTAACAAAAAATAAAAAAAATGTTAACACTTAACACTTTTGTCGTAAATGTATCACATAACCTCAATGCATAGGCTTTTTCAAGTGGACGGTGTTTGCTCCTCGTTCAGAGTTTTTAAATGCCTATTCTATTTGTGCATTTTAGAGATTGGGAAATTTAATGTGGTGTGTGAAAGAACACATAAAAACATTTGCAGTTTAAAAATAGGCATTTGTAATATGGTCATTATGCTACATTGTGCGTAACATTGGTTTACTTAGGCCTGTGGCCTCTGGCTATGGTTTACATACATAATACTGGAAAAAACACTGGATAAAATTAACAAGTACACTACACAAACAATAAAATGGCACTGTGCCGCTGATTTATAATGCAATGAAATATTATGTGCCTATGTGATTATGGAAGTGCTGTATGAGAATTTCATATTGGGTACTGAGCAAAAACCAATACATAATGCATTACTCATAAATACAATAAACATGACTGAAAACATTATCCCTATATAAAACACTTAAAAAATAAATATACGCACTGAAAGAAAGAAAAATAAAATATTGTATTAAAAAATACCATGAAATTTGTAGATGTAAACAAATATTCCAAACATACATGGTACACTACACAATACAATAACACTTTACATAGTACTAAATTTACATACTGAAAAATATTAAATTAAAAAGGCTATGGCAAAAGGAAAACAAAAATATCCAAAACAAAACACACTGTTGCACTGCACCGCATACGCATACATAACGGAAAACTCTTGGTGTGTTGCACTGCCCTCACATGGACGGTGGGTGAACTGCTGGCTCCATAGCTGATGATGTGGAGAATGGCTTGGAGGGGTCACCATGTGGTACACGTTATATTCTCCAGTGTATTAATTTTATTCGTAAATGTGAAGTACTTGTCATGTATATACAATGTCCTGCATCTGATATTCATGCAGCGCTTCAATAGTAACTTCGGCGCAATATGTTTCTCATATTTTTATCATGCGGTATTTGAGGTGTATATATTTGTGCATGACTATAATTATTGTTTTGCTAGTTTAGTCATTATTGTGTCCAGTATTTTTATAGTATTATCCTGTATCATACCTGTAATAGGGCATACGTAAACATGAACCCCCCCCCCCCAAATACAATACATAACATATTGACCACGTGGCATGTTAACCTCACTTTTCAATGTTCGATATATAATATGTTTTTATCTCAGTACAACATACTTTTAAGTTAAACACCATGCATTTCTCAGTGTTCTGAGATAATAAACTTCATAAACAGTAAACTAGGAGCAACACGCTCTCTTTACAAATACCTCCCAATTGAGGTCATGTGCGTGTTATCAGCAAAAATCATGTGTTACAATATTTTACATTTTGTCTGATTGAGTATTTTTAAATAAAGATTATAGTGTTTTTATGTGTCCTCATCTCGCCAGCACTGCACATGTTCATTTAATATTATTTACCCTCACATTTTTTTTATATTTAAGCTTTTTTTTTTTTTCATGTTACGTAGGAATGCTCAGCCAGTCAGCGAGCTCCGCGCCAACCCCCAGTCAGTAGTATCTTTTTGCTTGAGTGGGATGGTCGTTTGCATCAGCCCCCCCGGCCTACAATTTTTGCATCCAACCATGTAACTGCCATAGTTGATTTTAGCATACCGGAACTATTTCTTCAGTTACCTACAGCCGAAGAAAGCACCGTCCCACAACCCAGTCCGTATTGTACACAGCTGGGGCGTCATTTTTCAACTTAAGTAACATGTAAGTGTTCACACCGTTTTTGCTATATCAGAGTACTCTAAGCTATAAAGGAGAATATTATTGTCAGTGCCCCAGTGGGGGAAGGAAAGTAAATTAAGGTCGCGTCATCATTTTATGCACACTTTTATTCTCTCTAGCCGCTTCATGGCTCCATAACCTGTTCGTCATGATTCGTAAGTTTTCTTCAGGCATAGGAATGACCTATAACAATTCCTAATGGGAGTGAGTACAGCGTTAGGGGAGGCTAAACAGCCCCCACTAGTTCAGGTAATGTGGAGTTATATCATCATCAGCAATCAAACTGAGGATAATCAGGTGAGGTCGCTTCATGACCATCAACACCACGACCCACACATCACTCATTCTCTCTGTACTGACGTCCTTACCTGGTAGAATATCGACCAAACTCTCGCGTTCCCTTGATCTTCGAACCAGCAACCTGTCACCTTCACGACTCTTTAAAAGACATGTAGAGCGTCCATCGTAATCTAGGAAGGTTTTGAGAGGAGTCTTAGTATTTAAATTTGAAGGGTTTGATTTGAGATGGGCAACTCAGTGCCGGTTTTCAGTTCAACGTCTGGTTGGAAACAGTGTATAAAAATTGTGTGCCTTATCACTTATTATTGTAATAATTAATGAATACAGCACTGCTAATGGAGCACATTTTGTCTTACCATTCAGTTTGTGTTCGTGTGTTTTTTCATAAATGCTTGTATGTGGCTTACTCATCGGAGAAGGGTTTCTTTAATACCTAAGTTGATACGATTTTTTCTTGATCTGCAAAATTATAGATGGAGCCAAATAAGAGATTACTTACAGTTTATAAAAAACAAAACTACATTTGGCATGTGTTGCAAGAAGTAAATATGAAGATATCTTGATAACCTTACACTACATAAATACAAAATAAGTTAATTAAATATGAACAACACGACTAAGGCAGGACATTGTTTTGTTCTTTTTTCTTGGCACTGTTATCTTCTTTTCCCTTATCCTTGTTTTCTGCTTCGTCCTTTGTTTGATCGTCTTTCTCTTGTACCTTGTTCCACGGCTGCTCTTCGGTCGACCCACACAGCAGGAACATCAAGTATGGGGCCACGGAGCATGCTATCGCTATGTAGAAAACCTTCTGCCACTGGCCCCTCGTTTGCTGAAACAGACAATTGACAGATGTCCTCAAATACGTTCAAAGGAAATCACTTAAGTCATTACGTATATTCAAATTCATCTTCAAATGCTAATCAATATCAGTTTCCCAGATAGCATGTAAGCTAGAGACAAGCTTGTCATTTGACTTGAATTTGCTTTACCGAGCAAGCTTTTCATATCATGCCTGAATCAAGCTTGATTCAAGCCTAATGTCTCATGACTAGCACATACATGTTGGTAAGCTTGTAAATGGCTGGACTCACACTTAAAGCTTGCCAAGGAAAGCTAATTGCAGCGAGTGTAACTAATCAAGCTTGTTACATACTTGACATGTGGAGACTACCTAGCTTAATTCAAGCTTGATTCAAGCATGCTAGCTTAGAGTAAAATTTTATTGCAAGCTTACAGAATTGTCAGGACACATCTGATTCAAGATTGAATCAATCTGATAATGCTAGGCAAAACCAGCACCTGGCAGCGGCGCCGGTTCGACTGGCTGCCATGTTGTGACATCACCCAACTGCCATATTGGAACTGGGTGATCTTAACCTTAACAGGTGACATTGACCTTGACCTTATAACCTGATCTTAAATTATCTTGAACCCCCCAAAAAATCCACAATATAAAAAAATTAAAAAATTGGAAAAAATTATAAAAATTTCTAAAACCATAAAAAAATTAAAAAGTAGTTAAAAATTATTTAAATATGTATATGTAGGAGGTCCTGGGTTCTATGGCAGGTGGTTAGACTAATCTCCCAACACAACCGACCCTTGCCAGGTCGGATGGTGTCCATTTCATCAGCCTTGTTAGATGTCGTTGACCATGGATGACCTTGATCCCAAAAAATTAAAAAATCCTTTAAAAATTATAAAAACTTTAAAACATGCATTAAAAATTCCAAAAAATTTATTAAAAATTTAATAAAAGTTACAAAAAATTATTAAAACATTATTATTAAAACATTTACTTAAAAAACTTGCAATTCCGGAGGTTCCCACAGCACCACATCCAACAACCGAATAACCCTCCTCCAATCAATTATAATATTACAACATTTATTTTTGGGCTTACATTTTTTTTTTTTTGTAATTTCGATTAAAATTAGTTTTTTGTTAAGATAGATGCCAGTAGTGGTATTTTCGATAGCTCTTTCTCCTTTTTTGTTCAGAAGCCCTAAATTTTGTGTTCAGGAAGTTTTCTATCCCTTTGTTTTTTATATGATGCGATAGCCTACCCTTAAATTAATTCTATTTATTACTTTCATTTGGCGTTTCTTTCATTGGAGGTAAGGTTAAGAAATTAGACTGTTTTGGTTGGGCTAAGCCCTCCTCATTACTTGTTTTTGTTTTGTGTATATTTAGAGGCAAGTGTTTTTCTTTTTCTTTAATAAGTAATGTGGTGATAAATAATTTAATGAATTTATTTCAAAATTTTGTTTTGGGAAGTCAGTTTCGAAAGTCATTCTGTTTTGTTGTTGGGTTATGTTTTAGACTTTTTTGGCCTTAAACTGGACGTAGAGGTTTTAGTTGAGAGTTAACTGATAGTGTCTCCTTTAAGAATTCCTTACTTTATTTCAAATAGTTTATTTTTTCTGAGCAGAAATTCTTAATTTGCCAAGGATTTTATTTTTTTCGTTTTTATTTTATGGTTAGGTCGTATAAGTTATGGTGGAAATAGGAATCAGTTTCTTTTCGGATTTTTTTTTTGTGTTACAATAAAGGCTTTTTACTTGACCATGGTGTTTCTTCAGGTACTGAGGTCACTCACTGATCTTCATTTGAAAGAATTTCGTCACCACTGGCATAAGCAGAATTCTACTGAAGCGACTGCAGCTGGTCGTTATTTTTCTCGGCTCCCTTATAGCTCCCCTTCAGCAGTTCGGAGGAACTGTTATCTTCATCTCGTTCGAAAATACAGGGCACAGCTGTGAGCTGAGCTGACACTTGCCTCTGTATAGTCGGGCTATTATGATGAACACGGCACTTTGCCACTAGGCTAATCCTGGGAGGGGAAAGGGGCATTTTCTTCGAGCTGTCGAGTTATCGATCACGGCAGTGGGCTGGCTCTGATTGGCCAGCCATGACGTCGGCCGAGGCCATGACGTCAGGGGCGGCAGGTGGTGGTCTTGTGATGCAGTTGACGAGGTCGAGAGGGGGTCGTGAGCAGACAGCTGGAGTAAGCGGAGGCATATCGGTACAGGTATCTCGCCAGGCAGCGGCAACACGACGATGCTAAGTATTAGTTGGAAATTTTTGTTTTTGTGCATGGTTGGGTACGTTCTTCCCGGCTTCTCAGGAATAATGGCCCCAGCCATAACTTTAAATAGTTAGTTTTTAGTAAATAAGAGACAGACACTAGAAGCCTTTCGGGTAGAGCTTATCAAGTGTAGCGCAGTGTCGAGAGAGAGAGCATGGCATACACTTTATAGGTAATTATGTCCAGCTCATCAGCTCTGGCCGAGGAGCTAATAAGGTTATGTTTACTTTATTATAAATAATTACCTTAGGCATGGGATGGAACCTTAGTTATTGCAGTTGTTTTTCAGACCTCTTGAGGAAACTTAAACGTATGGTTATTGGTAATGGTAGTACCTTGTGTTTTAGATGACTTCGCATGTATTTTGTGTTAGTACTTGTTGGAGTTAGGTTGTTACTAATGCTTTGACGTAATCTGAGGTCTAGGTTATGTTTCCCGATAATTTTTGACTGGTTCCTTCCTAAAGATAAATCTGTGTGTTTTCAATTACTCATTTTAAAGTCGTTTGACCTTTACTTTTGTTTCTTAATTAATTCTCATTTAATTCTCTAAAGCTTATTCCTGTAACCAGGCCAATCCTTCTATCGTTCATTAAATCTTTTAAGCAAACCAAATCAGTTGTTATTATTAACTTATACCAGCAGTGAAACGAATATTCCGAAGCATTGTCCCATGGCAATTTTTTTAGGTAACTTCACATTTGTGAAATTAATGTTTACTGTTAATTAACATGTGTGTGGTCTAATACACTTGCAGTGTGGATAAAGAGGGGATAGTCTTTCCCATTTCGTTTTGCAGTAAGGAACTCCTGTGTTCGATTTTTTTTTTTTTTTTAGTTTTGCTTGTACTCACATCTTGATGAGTTAAAACAGGAGTATTAGTGAGAAGGGCATCATGTTAGCCCTACAGTAAATTCTTTTTTTTTTTCACTGCTCCAACTGACCACTGGTTAGGCCAGTGGGTTTCCTGGTTATAGATCATTTGGTTTATTAATTAACTTAATGAACTTTTTTGTGATGATTGTAAATTATATTTTGTTTTGAGTAACTAACAGTTTTGCTCTTGCAAAACACAGTGATTTCCATACTTAATTTCTTCGATTAATGAATAATAACTTTAACTGGTAACATTTAAATGTTTGTTATTATTATTAGTATTATGTGTTTATCTTTTTATATTTATACACATTTGTTAAGTTGAATAAACATACGTAATTTTTTTTTTAAATATTGCTTTTTCTTATTAGTTTTTAAGAAAACCCCCCACTTATTGCAGCTCTCGATTCTCATTAGTAGTGAGAGTGGTAGCATGGTATTTAAGCACTGGGTGTTAGATAATGGGTAGTTTAATTGAGTGAAATACATCGATGCATTGCTTCTTTGTCAGAGCCAGATCCATGAAACGGTCGTGGTAATTTTTTTTTTTTTTAAGTGACTAAAACCCCCCTCACAACTTTCTCCTCTCCCCTTCACTTTTTCTTTTTTCTTTGGTTAATGAGCCTTTTTCTTGTTCTCAAGTAAGTATTTAGGGTACAGCGTATCGTGCTGGCCCTGCTGAGTTTAAAATTACAGCATGTGGCGGAGGCTTCGCAGGATAGATTTTGCATTGGCTCATTTTTCTTTCACTTTAATTTTAAATTTTATCCCTCCCTCTCCCTACCTCGTAACAATATTGTCTTAACGTTCCCTTCCCTACCAATGTTTCTTATTGGTTAATAAATGGACAGGCCTCCACCCCCCTCACCGATACTCGATTCATCAGATGCCGACATCTACATAAGTTATTTGGTTTGTCATTTGTTTATACTTTCAACTCTTATATTTTTTCCTTCAGACGAGCTAATCATTTAGCTACCAGGTGGCGACCGTATTTGCTTATGTTTTTAAAGCATAGGTGGTGCTGTCGGCACCCTCCATATTGGATTGTATTTTCAAAAAATTTCGGGTGTAAATTTCTAGATTTAGCCACCAGATGAGCTGTCAGCACCCACCCACTTTGCCACCAGGCGGGACTGGCGAAGAGCCCTGATAGTGCCGCTTCCCTCCCCAGAGTGGTGTGCAAGCATCACTCTGGTTAAGGCCAGCGCCCCCTCCAACAAATGCCAATGGATAAATAAAGTTCCTGTCCCCTCTCAACTAGTTTTCATCTATACTAACTCTCTGTTTCCCGTAGCATTTATGTTTAATCCATGAATGATTATGAATTCTGTTCTGTCCATTGGGTTCTTACGGTCTGTCCCGCTTTTCCCCAATCTATTCTTAGTTACAGGTTAACTGTAGGTATACTTAGGGAGGTAGTCATAGCCCCAATCGCTGGACATGGCTTCCCAATCAAAATCCCTCTCTGCCACGATGCATGTCTCCTTGCATGACTTCCTTCCCTCGTAGGCGTAAAGAGGACTTCCCATTGGTGCATCTCCGCGCGAGCAAGGTGACGTCGCATGCTCGTGGGTCCCCCGAAACGACGTCCCCCTCCACACGACCAAGCCTTTTCCACTGCAGGTCAGAGTACTCACTACCCGCGTGTGCGCGAGGGCCCGCTCATGGTAGTGGCGGAGGAGAATTTCTGCCAGAGTGACGCACAAAGGGTATTCTCACTGTGCGTGGGTCCGAGCTCGGCAGACACAGGCGTGTATCCTTGTCAGTCGGCGACATGGATCTGGAGGTGGAAATATACTGTATGCAGGCGTTACAGCAGCTCATGTTAGTTTATTAGATGGAAACCAACTTCTAGAGCAAAAGAGATCAGCTGGAAATCTGCGAAAACGTAATCCACCGTATCTACGGTCAGAAAAGTTTCTCTAGGTAACAACTGCACAGTAGGGTATTGTCATATGCCCACGTCCACTGAAATTACGCCCTATTAAAAAAATACAACTTTTGTGCATGATTGCAATTCACAACATTAACAAACTGCCGACTTTGCAAATGTTAGAAATGCAAATGGTGCAACAAAATCAATAATTTCGAGAAAAAAAAACTTGCTGCGAACTAAATAATTTGACAATTTGACAATCGTAGGCCCTTTAACTGCTATTTCACAGCGACTACAGATCGTGCAAAACCTGGGTCTGAGGTACGAGGGTATTTAAGCTGACCACAATAAGCAATTTTGTAAGCCTTTTTATTTCTCCTCTCAGTAAATATGTGTACTCTCGTGGCATATAAGAATAAACATTGCCGCATGCTTGTATTTTCAAACAAAACATTTGTACGCCACTATTCCAAAGATTAGGCTATAAACTGTATTTGCTCAATATATACACAATTAACAACTACTGTCATCAACAGCATTAAAAAAGCTGCGAAATAATTTTCTCTGTACGGGTTTCTATAATAGTTAATATTTATTATTTTGATACTCAGACAATAAACATAGTTCCTCTGTTCTTTGCCATTGTTGATTATGATATATGTAGGAACATTTACAAAGGAATGCCAGTATATGCTGGCAGTGATGTAGGTGTCTCAACTGAAGAAGCTGATTGCAACATACCAATCTGAAATGATGGTACTGCACTGGTGGACGTGGATGCTGCTCGTGATGTACACTTCACAGCTGAAGAAGTCGATGGAGCTGGTGAATCTGGGGACATCTCACTCGAAGAAGAAATCGATGGCAAGAAACCATTTGCGAACCATATCCACTCCACTTTAAACGTAACTGGCCACGGTTTACCTGGCGTTGAATCTAGCCAAAGTTGTACACCTTTCACGTTTGCCATTACCAAACTAAGCATCTCAGCTGACTCCCCATTGCTTATGATATATATGCTCCCATGCAAGCCCTTATGATGTCATATTGACATTGAACCAACCATATTACATCATGAAGACATTGTTCGGACATCGACCGGTCTATCACCGAGTTGCCATATGATTGCATCTGGCCAATCGCATTCAATCACTAAGATATCACGTGCGGGCAGGTAGGCAGGCAGGCTTTAGGTGCTTATCATTATATATACATACGAAACACACACACACACACACACAGGCCAGTCCATCAGACCCTGTGGAAACTGCCCCAGTCGAAGACGCCTACCGCAGCACGACCGGGGACGAGGATGCCAACCCGGAACACAGGTGCCCGATGTCTATAGACATCGATGAAGTTTCGAATGAATTTGTCAAAAGTTTTTGAAAAAAAAAAAAAAATTCTTCATGCGCATGTGAATGCACATGAAGCTCGAAAAATTTACTAAAATTTAATTTTCTGATAGTTCCTGTTCGTGTATATGATCTTTTTATTTTAAATGAATGAACTAAAAGTAATTAATAAAATGATAAGTCTGTACACAAGTTGCACTTTTCTTAAGTAAAAATGCACATTTTGTACGTTTAACGTGTAATTATTTCAACATTTTCTTTATATATAAAATCCTTTGTGCGTGACTAAACCGCATAATCACTGACAAACCACTGGACCAATTGAGACCATATTCACACCTATTGAGGTGGCGAGTAAGGTTTTTAGTTTTTAGTTAATTTTCATTCCGATAGATGGGACTGGAGTCTAACTTCTATATTTATAGGCCGATTTTGCTCGTACTTGCAGGAAATGTTTTGTTGATCTAAAATAAGTTGTTTTATTGTGCTTTGCATTCGGCATGCTAGATTCCGATAGGTGGCGCTGGAATCTAACTTCTATATTTATGGGTCGATTTTGCTCATACTTGATGGAAATGTTTGTTGATCTATTGAGACCACGGGCAGTATTAACAAGTGAAGCCAGTTTATAACGTGGAGTTAGATGGTTGTTTTCCGGTGAAAAAATGCCACGTGATCAACAGTAGACCAAAACATTATATCTGCCTATCCTGCACGTGTATTTTGACGAGTTTTAAAATCGACATAAATTAATATATAACCGTTTTAGACCTAAACGATAATATACAAAAAGGGCGAGTGTTCAGATAACTAGATATAAATTTCGCCGTTAAATATGTAAAGTTATGAATTATTTACATTTAAATGGAAGTGTTGTATACGGTGTTTTGGTTGATTTTATTCCCAACCCTATACATTTGACTTGGAATCATACCAGGAAATAATTTTCTGACGACTATAGGAGCTTTTCAAAGTTATGAGAAAACTTTAACCGTACTAAAATCGAATATAGTACACTATTGAAGTCGCCTGCGAGTGCGTTACAAGTGAAGCAGCCATGCGGGAGAGAGACTACTCCTGTATGCATTGAAATGGAACAACCTTGCGAGTGCTATATGAACTCATTAGTTGTTCTGAATATTCTCTAAACTTGTGTTATTCTTGAATTTGTGAAATGTAAATTTGGAATGTAAACACGACTTAAAACTATAATCCATTTTTTATTTATTCGACGACCAACTAAAAGTAATATTAATGTATAAAAATGCGTACGAGCCGGGTCATGGGATTGCAATGTTTAGTGTATTCCTATTTACGGTGGATAAATTCGTGAAATATATCACCAATTACTGTGTGTATAGGGATATTTTTATCTGTGTAAGTTTGTAAATTAACAATTGCAGTGTGTTTAATTTTTGCAAGTGTGGTTGCGATTACTAACGTGCTGTGAACTTAAGGTCTAACCTGCAAGTTGCGGACTTCCTACAGGTGCAGCAGGCACTTTTATAAAACTGCAGATACGTATTTTTCTAAATGCCAATTTGCTATTTCAGTGTAGGAGTTTATGGAATTCATTTGTTAGTAATGGCAAATCATCTCGTAGACCAATACAAAGCTACACCTTATAAAAACTCCACTCTTACAATTTTTATCTCCCCAAGTCAGCAGAGTTTGCAGTGACAAAAAAGAAATCAGCTGTTTATCAATTCAAGAATATAGGCCGATAACCAAATCAGTTCTCATATTTTAATATCTACTGAATGTAGCCGTCATAATTTCCTATTTCCATGGTTTCTCAAACTCACTCCATGCAATTTCTGCGGTGAATCAATAAAGACAATTTGACCAATTCCTTCCTTGTATTCCCTTCATTGTGTTCTTGGTTTACCATTCTCTAATGAACCTGCTGTCGACAAGATGTTGAGTTAAATAAATAAAGTTTACTTGTGTGTTTAGATGGTTATGTATTTAACAGTAAGCTGTAATCATTACAGTAAATTACATGTTTATACATTTTATTGTTTTACAAAGGTAGTCAAAATAAAGAAAACTTAGATAAAGCCAATATATTTCTATAACTACATCATCTGCAAAATATAAAAACATTGCATGATTTTCTTTAAACTCTATTTCGCCCTTCTTAAGGATTTTTAAAATTCTAATTTTGAGGGCAACTAATTGGACATAAGCTAATTTTAATATTGATGATGAATCATTGATATTTAGATGAAAATGTTAAATTTTTTAAAAGCCTACTAGTAAATGAAAAAATGGGATGACGTTTATACATTAACTGAACCAAACGTTGCCTGGAACAGTTTTATTAATACATTTCTTTGTCATTTTAATCATGTCTTTCCACGCAAATCTATAAAATGTAGCAGTAGCTCGAAAATAAAATGGATTAGTAAAGGTCTGACAGTCTCACGATAGAGGTTAATAACAATGCGTAAAATTCTTAGAACCCAGGGGAAAACAAAAATTATACTTTAAGCAATACGAAAAATTTTGTAACAAGTTACTCTGAGTAGCAAAGCAGAAATATAATGGGGGAAAAAAAATGAGCCTCCTCCTCAAATAAAACAATGTAGAATATTATTAATAATGAATTGAAACCAAGGCAAGGACATGTTAACCTTTCCTTGAAACTTGATGGTATTAAAATCGAAAATAGTAAGGGAATATCTAAAAGTTTTAATGACTATTTCACAAACATCCCACTAAAATTGCAAAATGAACACAGAGCTACAAATATTAGTCCTGCACACATACCCCAAAGACCTAACACTTGTAATGACAACACGCTGTTTTTCATAGCTATATCTGAAGAAGACATCATAAATGTAATTAAAAATTTCAAAAGTTAAAGTTCCTGTGGAATAGATGAGGCACCTATGACTCTGCTAAAAAAGTGTTCTTATTTAATAAAACTGCCTTTGACTTACATTTTCAATGAATGCGTTGCCCAGGGAATTTTTCCTGACAGACTCAAATATGCAAAAGTAGTACCAATACATAAAAATGTGACAAGGCATTGATGAATAATTATAGGTCTATTGCTCTTCTTACATCCTTTTCAAAAAATTTAGAGAAATTGATAGCAAATAAATTGACACACTTATATATATATATGTATGTATATATATATATATATATATATATATATATATATATATATATATATATATATATATATATATATATATATATATATCATTGTATCAATATGGCTTTGTAGAGGGCAGCTTCACAAAACAAGCTATTTACAGTTTTACTGTAAAAAAAATATTAATTTCTTTTGATAAAAAGACAATTCTCAACAGGTATTTTTGCAGATCTTTCAAGAACTTTTGATTGCGTCAATTACAATTTTTTTTTTTTGCGAAAACTTGAACAGTCTGAAGTAAGAGGTGTAACCAATAATATGTTTAAATCATATCTTGAAGACAGAAAACAGATCACCTCCATAAGATATTATGACAAAAATCACATTACAGATGTTATGTCCAATACCAGAACTACTCGAGTAGGAGTGCCACAGGGATCAATACTGGGAGCAATTTTATTATTAATATTTATTAATGATTTTACAGAACAAATAACCAACGGCTCAGCTATAATGTTTGCGGATGACACAAATATGTTGCTAACTAGTTCAAATATCGCTGTTCTTGAAGAAAATATAAACCAAACAGTGACTGAGATGTCCAGTTGGTTCCAGTATAATAAATTAATATTAAATGTAAACAAATATGTGCTCATGAATTTCATGCAAAGAAATAAACATACAATGCAGGATGAAAGATGCACAACAATAGAAGAAGACGGGTTACAGACAGTAAATAGTAGGCTACTAAATTTCTAGGGCTCATTGTAGACAGTAATTTAACATGGAATGAGCATGTTGATAGTGTCTGTAAAAAACTGAGTTCAATGTGTTTCGCGGTACACACCTTAAAAATGATTTGTTAAAATGATACAATACTTGCATACTATTTCTCAAATATTCAGTCCATAATAAATTATGGAATCGTATTTTGGTATAAATGGACAAAATTGAAAAATGCTTTTGGATTACAGAAGAAAATGGCGAGATTAATAAGTAATAAGGAAAAAGAAGCTCTTCCATGCATGTATAATGCAATACATTCATACACTCTCAATTAGGCTACCACCCGGTGGCGAGCTCTCTCACCTCTCCTTCACCAAACCAACTCCTTTTCCACTCCCTTCCTGAACTTAATAACCCCTCTCACAGATACCAATTCCTCCCTCAACACATTCCACTCCCTCACAGACCTCACAAGCATGGACTGCCTATCCCTCTCCATTCTCCTCCACACCCTCTGAAGCTTCTCACTGTTGTTTCCTCTTCCTCTAAACACCCCCTTACTTAGCTTGCAGTGTAGCCCTCGCCATCCTCCCTCTTCATTCACCACCATGTACATCCTGTCTAGCCGTTCAACTTTCCTCCTGTCCTTCAATGAGCTCCACCCCATTTCTTTCATCATCACTGATGCCCTATAGTTACCTTTTTCCTCATCATCCTGCCCCTGCCTTCCCCACATACCCTTCACTTATCTTGCTACCCTTCTCTGCACCTTTTCCAGTTCTCGCACCTCCACCTCTACATACGGATCCCATACTGCTGCAGCATATTCTAACATTGGCCGTACCATTGTGCCACACGCCTTCTCCTTCACCTCACAGCTGACTCCCTTCAGCACCCTTTCCAGCATACCCAGAGACCTTCTTCCCTTTGCAACCACCCTCTCTACCTGTTTCTTTCTACCTGAGGTCTCCCTGCAGTACAATCCCTAGATACTTATATTCTGCTGCTTCTTCTATCTCTTGTCCCTCCCATCTGTACATGTCCCTGCTTATCACCTTCTTCCTTGTAAACCTCACTACCTTAGTTTTTATTACATTAATCTTCATTTTATTTTTCCTGGTCCACAACCATATCTTATCAATGTCCGCCTGCAACTTTCCGCCCCCCTCTCCCACCTCATCATATACAACACAATCGCCTGCAAACAATCTTATTTTCCCCTAATCCCCAAACCCATGTCATTTACCATTGTGGTAAATAACAAAGGACCCAGCACGCTTCCCGTAGTATTTTTTTTTTTTACATAGAAAACATTTAAAAAGTTAAAAATAGTGATATACACCATTACTACACCAGACAAGCTAATCATCTTCACCCATTCTCCTACAGAACCTCAAGATTTATATCAAATCCATACTATGCTGGGGCAAAATTAATAAATAACCTACCCAGTCATTTGAAGTCAATTAATAGTTTACAGGAATTAAAAAGAGCTGTAAAATTATACTTTTTAAATAAGGCCTTCTATTCCGTAGAAGAATACATAAAGATGAATTTTTATAATGCAGAACAAGACTGATATAAGGATACTTCATGTAATACCTTGTGTTTCAATCTAATGTAGACTTTACATATTTATACTTTAATATCTATCTGTACATGAATTATAACAACTTGTACTGAAACCAAATGTAGTCTTAACATGTATGTACAGCTGCTAGAATTATGAAGTGTGTAAATTATATTATTTATCTGTTATATATTTTTATGTTAATGTAATTGTGTGCAAATATCCATATTGCATAACAGAGATTAAAAAAAAAATTGACAAGCCCTTTCCAAAGAGTATTGGATGTATATGGGATGCAAAAAAAGTGTGCTTCGAATATTCTAGCCTCCAAACCACCATAGCCTCCATTATGTTAAGACGGGAGGAGTTCAGAGAGGTTTGGTGGTTTGTAACAACCAAGGTATTGAGAGCCAATGAGGGTGAAATATGGCAGATATGGAGCAGCATTGAAATGCACGGGTGGCGAAAACGGGAAAACCTCGAGAAAACATGCCAGCCAGCAGCATCAATCAGCACAATTCCTATATGTGAAACCAACATGGATCACATTAGTGGAAGGCAAGTGTCCTACCACTGTGCCCACCACAGCCCCCCCCCCCCGGTCTTGGTGAGGGAGGAGAGGGACCTAATTTCTTCAGCGATAATGCTTTTTCTTAGAGGAGTGTTTGTTTGTCAAGTTTCTGCAGCGTGGTTCTGATACATTTAAACTGAAAATAATAATTGCACAAGTTGCTAGGTAATAACAAAGAAATGTTGTCACAAGTGTGTGTCTGTGGACCACTATGCAGTGGTTAGTACATGTGCGCTTGTTATCAATATCATTGTGGTGCATGCGTCTTTCACCCATTGTAGTTCAACAATGTATCCTTATCTAATTAAACTACCCAATGTAACCTAAAATGCTGGCGAATTTTTGTACATATAGGGAATAAAATTATCCAGAAATGTCTCCTATCCCTCCCCCCTATTTTTCTTCTGAAAAATCTCTAAAATACTTGATTTTTCAGTGCAGATAATTCAGTAAAAATTTTAACTTTTGTGTTTTAGTTATATACCAAGGGTAACTTAACCCTGCCCAACATTGTAGATGCAAGAAAAAAAAATTGTACCCAACAATAAGGGATGAATAAATATACAACTGTATCATAACGTAGAACTGATGTAATGTAAAGAGAGGGAATAACTAAAACGGGATTTGAATTTATTTACCAGAAACCATTTACTATATTGACGTTAAATATGTATAAAGGAGATGAAGTCATATTGGAAACAAACCACTCGAGTCATTGTCAGTGTTAGGAATTTAAATATACATGTCAGCAAATTATTTATTTAATCGTGTCTCAGGAACATGTGAACTTTGCCTTCCAGATATTCAGCTAGGCTGCTGGTCGCCGTTTTGTTGCACTCATTACTGATACGCAACATGCAATACATTACACGACAACCGTAGTACGCTTGAAATACTTTATTTAATCATTTATTCAAAAATTATTTTCCACAAATCCTGCTATATGAGCACTATAACTAAAAAACGTGCTTATTGTCGCACATAACCCAATACTGGTCCGCAGTACACACACACACACACACACACGATCTGTAGTTTTATGAGGAAATTATTTGATTGCACAACTAACACAAGTCAATAATAAACTAGTAAAACTTCACACGTGAATTGTAATATGTATTTATTTATTCATCAGCTTCTTTGTTCAACATGAAATACTTCCAACGTAACCTTTCTCTTAACGTCATTCTAATGTAAACACAATGTTTTGTGTTATTGTCAAGATGGCGGCTAGAGTCCATAGTAAAACCACCTATCTCTAGCGGCTTCACCTACGTCACAACATGACATCTCCTGTATACTCCTAACTCCATGATTGAGACCATATTCACACCATATGTTACTGTCAAGATGGCGGCTAGAGTCCATAGTAAAACCACCTATCTCCAGCGGCTTCACCTACGTCACAACATGCCAGCTCCTGTGTACTCCTAACTCCATTATTGAGACCATATTCACACCATATGTTATTGTCAAGATGGCGGCTAGAGTCCATAGTAAAACCACCTATCTCAAGCTGCTTCACCTACGTCACAACATGCCATCTCCTGTATACTCCTAACTCCATTATTGAGACCATATTCACACCATATGTTATTGTCAAGATGGCGGCTAGAGTCCATAGTAAAACCACCTATCTCCAGCGGCTTCACCTACGTCACAACATGCCATCTCCTGTATACTCCTAACTCCATTATTGAGACCATATTCACACCATATGTTATTGAGATGTAGAGTAAGGTTTATAGTTATGTTTTATTTCGATAGGTGGCGCTGGAGTCTAACTTCTATATTTATGGGCCGATTTTGCTCATACTTGCAGGAAATGTTTGTTGATCTAAAAGAGAAAAATGCCAGCGATACCACGGTCAAACATCGATCGACTTATCAGACGTAATAGAGAGGAAGCGTTGAGAAGGCAAAATAGAACGTGAAAGAGGCGGAACAACGTTCGCTGGGATCAGTTAGTGTTATTTAAAATATTTAAACGGTTATTTCGAACTTTAAACTACAGGAATTAGTTTTTATTAAAAAATAAAATTGTTTGGCACCAACAACATTTTTTATGACATCTCATTCCTGAGTTATGGCAAATTTTGAAAATGTCCAAGATGGTGGTCGTTTTCGAATATTAAGTGTCTTCAAATGTCTGATTTTTGGCCATTTTTCAAGGGAGATCCAAGAGAACACGCATAACGTATTAAAATAGGAATTAGCTCTCTAATAATTTTTTCTGTCTTTGATCCCTTTCTGCCTACGCTATTACAGTTTCCCACATTTCTTACCTTATTTCAGTGAGACAGTGTGCACATTTTTTTTTTCATCCCTCGTAGTTTCTGGTAATTTAATTTAGAAGCTTTTAACTCTCTTATTTTCGGTGCTAAATAACTCCTTAAATATATTTTGCAGGTTATAAGCTGTTTGTATATTCTCCGTCTCATTTTTCATAAGGGATCATCCAAACCTTGTTACGTAATTAAAGAAGCATTCTGTATATAAGAAATCAAAAATTAATTACGTAACTTCCGCATTAATTTTTTTTCAGGGATTACAAAAGAGTATATTTATTGTCTGAAAAGTACTTACTATTTCCATGAATACCTTAAATGACAGAAACTATGAAAATAATTAATACTTGGCCAATAATAAGCGAGTGAAGATATTTGGGCGCCTATTAACAGCGAGGTCTTAGGAGCCTATGGAGGTGATTGAGGTGAGTATGGAATAGCACCGGAATGAATGGGCGGGGGGGGGGGGGACGGGAGATCCCCGAGAAAACCCAACGACCAGAGGCATCGTCTGGCACGATTCCCACGTGCGAGAATCCGGGAGTGACCCCACCGGGAATCTAACCCAGTTCGCCATGCTGGGAGGCGAGTAATCTGACCACCACACCACCGCGGCCCCATAGGAACCAATAATTAAAGTGGTGTACTAACAACAGCCAGTAGCATTAACCAGGTAAAATATGCTTTCTGTATCGATGCTATTTTCTGACATCGTACAGTAACGGCCATGATTTTACATATTTAAAGGCTGTTCACGATTAAGTGAGCACTTTTGATATCAATATTAGAAAGAAGTCACTGCCTCTACCTGCATACTTTTTAACGGGCGCCCTTAGTGACATGCGTCCACTAAAGTTGGCAACGATGGATGGGAAGTAGTTCTGTATCTTAACGTCGAACAAAAAGTGTTAGGTAACCATTTCCGATCATTTAAATTATTTCTTTCGCTTTGTGGGTTTTTTATTGCATCGAAGTGTAAAAGTGAGCAGATTTGTAAAATATTTACTTTTCTAATAATTGTACAGTTTCACTTGACCAACGCAAGACAATGTTAATCTTACACAAGGCGGAAGAATACACAGCATGCATACAAGTAGATGTTAAGCAGAGATTTCAAAAGTGCTCATTTTATCGTAAATAGCCTATAGCAGCATGTCGTAGGTGTACTTGTATACTCGGGTCAATATGCTAAGGTGATGAAAAAACAGTATGGGTAGGGCCACCTGTTTTTCGCGAAAGGATTTCCGCAGAGGCTACACTTCAATATCCTAAATTTACCCTTTCAGTTTCTCCTTGGCTATTGGTCGCCTGTCTTCGAGTGACGACAGTATGTCGCATGACTGAGCCAATTATAACTAAACTCCTCTGATACTGACCGTCCATTACAGGAAGGGCGGGCAAGCAGACAAGACTCTTAACAGTACAAATGATCCAATTGACGAAAGTGGCACAGAACTAAAGTGTTTTTGGAACATAACTCGTCATGGAATATTTCCGCGGAAAAACAGGCCACCCTTAAAGGCCCTTACACAATTGAAAATTTTAACATTTGACTTTACGTTTGCTTTCCGACATGTTGTTTCTCATGGAGCTTGACACAACGGAACTGTCAAAGGTGAAGTCAAGCACTCTTGACCTCACAATTTCGAAAAGTTGAAATTTAAAGTCAAAAGTCAAGCAGCCATTTTGCCGAGAATCTAACAGAGGTTATGTGGAAAGTGCGTTATTTTATTGTAGGGCGATTTTAATCTCGGTATATTAAACAAAGCTCGTTATAAATTAAATAATTGCCAAACGAATATAATGTGAAGAGGAAATGTATGAATTGATATTTTTTATATGTTTATTTATAAATATTTTATATTGTTTTGAAATAAACTTTTAAAATAAATTTTAGGTACGTAAAATGCATTCCTGGATATCATCATAATTATTTAAATAACAAGATAAACGTTTTTACGAAGCTCGCAGAACCGATGTTCAATTGTCTGAACTCTGACTTGACAATTGTATTGTGTCTCGTCGGAGGAAAGGAAAGTAAAGTAAAGTCAACAGCTAAAGTTTCCTGTCGCGCGAGAGAAGGCCAAGTGCGGGCGCAGTTACGTGGTTGTCAGTGAAGGCTCCAGCGACGAGCGCCGTGATGATGCCCATGGTGTTGGATACGGTGAGGTTGACGCCATAGAGCGTGCCTGTGAAGTTGATGCCCAGGTCGAGGGCGTTGGCGACACTGCCGCCGCCATAGAACATCGCGTAGAAGAAGTTGGCGACGACCAGAAGCAGCACGATGGCCGTCGTCTCGCAGCCGAGGAATGTGATGCCGAGCAGGCAGGCCGCCGGAGCGATGGCGTCTGCGCAACAGCACACAGTGTTCCTGGTTTAAGTCATATTTCTCTTTTATTTTTTTTTTGGAAATCCCCCCCCCCCCCTCCCAATGCATCTGTTAGTTGTCAAATCATTATAGCTTAAAAATATAACACTCAAATTCCGCGACACAAGAGTGCTATAGGGCTCGAAAAGTTGAATGCACCATCGTGGTTCGAAACTCGATCCGAGATCGCATCTAAGATCGACGCTCTGAAAACTGTTGCACCATTCGAGTTCAGAGCTGGACTGGAGATCGAGACGGAGTTCATTTCGAAACCGCCGAAATTGGTGGTTCGAAATCTCGATCCGAGATCAGCAGCCGTCGTCGAGAAATGTAGTTTGAAAATAATGTCAACAGATAGAACTACGTTCGATTGTTTTCTTGGGAAATTAAAACAACATTATACGCACTTGAATACTATTCAGTAAAATTCGTACACCAACAATTCACTTAAAACAGATAAAACATAGCACATCTTGTTCAATCTATGGTGAAATATACGCCTACTTCCATAACTTCATATTTTACGAACCAATAGCAAAATTTGTCTCATAATTAATATCGATCTCTCACTTTGGAACCAAGATCGACGATACAGAGATCCAACATAATGCAATTTAGTTGGTGCAACACTTTTACATTGGAACCAAGATCAAACTGGATCCTGTTTGGGAACTAGGATCATTCAATACCGGATCGGAGAAGATGTTGGTGCGACCGGACATAAGTGCGGCATATTAAAGTTGTGTTACAAGCTACGAAATGAATAAAAACAACTTATCTTCTACAGTTTATGGTTTAAACTATTTATTAAATGAATGTTAACAGTTTCGCTTGAATGAACAAAAATATGTTTCTGAGAAGTCTGACCCCTATTTTCAACAAAATTCAGAGCGCCAATCCTCGCTCACCTGTTTATAAATCGCACTCATACTGAGTCAGTATGTTCTGCACACCATATAGATTGCATTAAATGCAATTTGATTCGAAAAAAAAATATCTAGGAGCAAAGCCTAGTATGCTCCAGAATAATAATAATAAAAAAGGAAATATGACTTTTAAGGCTGTTCACTATCAAAAGAGCACTTTTCAAATGAACCTTACAAAAATGTCACTTTCCCTACCTGCATATATTTTAATGGTCTCTCCATATTACAGTCTCCCAGCAAAGTTAGTAACAATTGATGGAAAGTATTTCCATATCTTAACGTCAAACGAAATGTGTTAGGTAACCATTTGTGTTAACTTAAATTATTTCTTTCGCTTTCTGTTTTTATTTAATGCATCTAATAGTAAAACTGAGCAGATTTGTAAAATATTAATTTTACTAATAATTGCACAGTTTCACTTGAACGACGCATGGGATAAAGTGATGAGGCCCATGGCAATGTTAATTTTTACACAAGGTGAAAGAATACACGACATGTATACAAGTAGATCTTAAGCAGGGCTTTCAAAAGTGCTCATTTTACCATGAACAGCGTATACGCCCGACTTTCGCGAAGCCCTGGTAAAGTTACACTTTCAGACTACATATTCGTTAGACTCATCGTAAACAAAGCTTAAAAAAGTCTAGAAAATTGCACCAGAAGAGCAATGCACAGTGTGGGCGAACTCATTTTAATATTTCCCATGAGAACTATTTCTTACTAAGCTTTGCTTTACCAGCACACCTATTTTCTCCCTGTTATTTTTCACATTAATTATAAATGAAATATTATAATTTATAAATATGAAACATATGTAAAACTTCAATTTCACCAAAAATCGATACTTCACTGCTAACAGAAATACGAATCTCTTGTGATAAATAGCATCATTTGGAAACATCCGAACAAGTCATACATAGCGTGCTTTGTAAAAAAAGGTTTGATTCGGCAAGTGTTAAGATACTGCAATGCGAATAAACCATATTTCGAAATACAGAGATGAAGCAGTCGCTCATCCCGTGAACTCCAACCAATCAGCACCTGGTAAGATACTTGCCAGGCAGTAAACCAGCCAACAAGGGCGCGTCTCGCGGCACTGCGGTAGCCAACGACACACGCTCAAGGCCCATATCGACGGAACCGCCAAAGCAGTTTCGCTTCTGTGTATCTGTTTACTCTGCGACACAAGCGCAGCCTGTAGCATTGAAGTCGCCTCAGCGGAGCGAAGGCTGGATAGGCAGCAGTTACCCTACCCGGCTATAAACAGCAAATAACCTTTTGTTGTTGCACACAACGTTTTTACCGCCAGGAGTTCCGAACGTGTGATGCTTGTTCACCGAGCGGTAACGCCTACGTGAAATAAATAGCCCTCTTGTTGCAACAACCTAGGACCCACAGTTCGCGAGATACGAGAAGGAAAAAGTTATGGGATGTGCGATAATGCCTGCTGGGTAGGCATCACATATACACTAGCACCGACGCAAGGGAGACCAAGCCCACATATCGTCAGCGCCAGTGCTGACGATATGTGCGATAAGGTACTTATATGTTAACAGAAGTATAAAACGTGATACGTGATACATGACATACCAAACTGATAAAATAACCAAACACGTCAGACATGGGGGAATTTTTCAAAGGTTTGATTTAAAAAAAGTGCAAATAAGTTATATACCAATTAAAGGCTATTCGCAAAATGCGTGGTCGAACGCGTTTGGGGTAGAAAACCCCCTGGCAGGATAAATATATCCATAAAAAAAAAAAACACGTTCGCAAAAAAAAAAAAAAGTCGTAACCTGACTCATTTTAACTCGACTTTAACGACCTTTGGTCTGTGTCACAGAAGAATACATAAAACTACACAAGTGAAAAACCCTTTCTAACGTGAAACTAAATGACCTTCCTAGTTGGCAATGGGTCTTGTAGCAAGCAATTGTCTTCAAGAACGCAATTATGCCTCGTCTAACACTTTACGCCCAAACCGGGGGGGGGGGGGGGGAGGAGGAGGTTGGATCTATAGTACCCCATGAGGAAGATGCCGAGTTATGGTTGCCGACCCTTCCTTATCCTCACTTCCGGGGGGGGGGGAGGAGTTTATGTGCCCCAGGCTTAAGGTTCATGTAAACCATAAAATCTGGGTTCGGATGTACCTAAATTATCGTACATAAGTTCATATACCCATATGTAGCGTACCCTCAATTCTTAAGTCTTTAGTCTTAAGTGTTAAGCCTTGAGTCTTGATTCTTAAGTCATGAGTCTTCAGTGATGCCGGCATTCCCATATAACAATGTGCCATGAATACATAATTCCCGTTGCAACTGCAGGTCGATATGTAGGAGCGAGCACATGTAGGAGTTCCCAGGCAACACTGTACAATAACTACTATTTCGTACGATTACCTGCGTCACTAACAGTGGCTTAATTTGCGGATTCCGCGGGCCCGTCCCCTCGTACATTATAAATTAAATAAAAAACTATGGAGTATTTCACAGCAAATATGTTTTAAGGGGAAAAATAAATGTGGATAGTTAGTTTCCTTTCAAAAGTCTGGTTTTTGGAATATAAATGTTGTCTTTAAAAAGTGCTAAGTCAGAAAAATCGCTGTTCGCGAGACTTATTCGTGAGTTAAAACAGTGTTTCAAACAATATCGACAATGCTGTATCTCACCTGAACAGATTGCTGTATTAAAGCCGTATAGCCACCGCCTAAAATGCTCAGGAAACAGAGCACAGACGCAGTGTAAATAAACACACAGAGACGAACGAAATAGCGTGACGGTTCCTTTGATATGGGCAAAGAATACTTCAGGTATAGCGTTACTAGCAAGCGACATGTGCTTGACTAAGTTCAGAGATCTGTGCTGCTGTCAACAGCGAAGACGAGGGTGAAATGAGATGAGGATGGAGAAGTGCCGGAATGTAGGGGCGGGGGGAAACGGGAGATCTCCGAGGAAACCCGCCGACCAGCGGCGTCGTCCGGCGCTGTACCCGCTTGTGAAAATCTGGGAGCGACCCCGCCGGGGAATGAGCCCGGTTCGCCCAGGTGGCACGCCAGCAATCTAACCGCTCAGCTACCGCGGCCCCACCAGCGCCTGGTAACTTACTACTTGCCAGCCGACAGGTCAGACAATACGATAAGGGCCAGGGGGGAAAGGGGGGGATTTCGCATGCCCTGCATCAGCCAATCACATACGAGGCCCATTCCCAGAGCCTGTCAAGCCATTTAGTCTTTTGAATACTTATCTACTACCGAGCGAGGTGGCGCAGTGGTAACTCACTGGACTCGACTCGCGTTTGGGAGGACCCGGGTTCGATTCCCGAGGTTTCCTATGGTTTTTCCGAAATTGCTCCGGGCGAATTCTGGGATGGGTCCCTAACAAAGGCCATGGCCGATTACTTCCCAATCCCTCTTCCCTGCGCAACTTGCACCATCTCTATTGACCTCGCTGTCGACGAGACGCTAAGTCCACTTGCCTACCTACCTACTTATGTACTCTGACGTGGCCCCTCGCGACTGATTGGATACTGCTGGTTGCGAAATATTCCCTATTGGTTGGGCTGCCGGCAGGCAAGTAAGTTACCAGGTGTGGATTGGCGCACCGCTTCCCGACGTGTTGCTGACGTATGCGGTTGGAGTTAGTGCTATAAGCGCCTTAGTCACCTCTGCGTTCTCAGTTTCTTCAAACTCTATATGAATCAAAATTTAGTAAAATCATCCTATGTGCCACGTGCTTGGTTGTTGCTTAGACGACATGTCATGTCAGGTATCACAACCGTTTTAAACTTACCTTAACATAAAAGTACATTATTAGACTGAACTTTTACTAATTTTGATCTGCACATAATAATATTTTATTTATAATTAATATTAATAAAAATAGCGAGATAATAAGTGTGTTGGAAACGTCTCATAAGAAATAGTTCTTATGCAAAATATCATTACACCGAATGCGCACGAATGTGGTGTCCTTTCGTTGTTATTTTCTAGGCTCGGTTAAGCTTTGTTTGCATAAGGGTGCGAAGGAATACCCTGGAAGTAGAACTTTAGCAGGGCTTCTGAAAATATGGAAGTAGCTGCGAATGGACTATACTCTGTGGCGCAGAGGAAGCTTGTTTATGGCGTTTTCCTAACAGTCGGATGTGGCGTTGAGGCGTCTAGTATTGTTAATTAGGTATAGGCCGTTCACGGTAAAGTGAGCACTTTTTTAGCTGTATCATCAGACATAATAACCAATAAATACATTTCATTGTGGCCTATGACTATTTGCTTTGTGTATGGTGAATGTATACACTGTGTGTATTACTCACATGGCAGGGTTTACACTAACAAGTGGTGGAAGGATATAAACAGGTCGAAAGGAAAGAATAACTAGTGCTTTAAAAGTGCTCACTTTACCGTGAACGGCCTATATTCCCCGACAGATGCACATTCCAGCAGTGCAGAAACGTGATGGGTCGTTCACGAGCGAGAGTCGAATCATTCACGAATGATGAGATCTAAGGCTAGGCGGGCGATTCGCTCCGCTCAGTCAGCCCAAAAGGCGACAGCTCGTCTGCTCGGGAGAGTTAGCAAAAATGTCTGTGTAGCATTTAACAATCGCGTTCAAAGGGCGTATCTCCTGTTTTCACGAGCACGCAAGTTGTAAAACTGGAGATAGAAATGCAGTGAATGTGGCCATGTATTTCTAAGCGTGGACAAAGGCGCTCAAGCATAATAGGCGCGATGTTTTCAAAATATTTCCATTTATTATTTTTCTAATATTACATCAAGAAAATTTGGGAAGATTAGGTACGTAAGCATCGTTCACTGCGTGCTCTCGAGTTTTCTGCAAATTTCAATTCACCAAGACTTTTTTTCACTCTAGTAATAATGTTAAGATATACATAATAATAACATGGTAAATTATCATTTCGAATGAATTAAAAAACAAGAAAAATGTTACGAAAATAATTGTAATACCTTAAACTGTGTAGAAAATGTCATGTATAATGCGAACGCAAGTCTTTACATCAGCGTATTGATGCGAGCGAGCCGCTCTTCACACATGTGCTCTCGACTCTTTGAAACCCGACTGACTCGCGAACGATATGACTCTTGTGAACGACTCTTATGAACGACTCTTCACCGTAGACTAAAGATGCGGTATACCGATCTCGCTGGCTGCGCACAATCAATCTCCGTGTCCCAACATTGAACTGCTTTTCTGCCAACACGTCTACCGAAAATGGAGTGGTTTGGATTTTAGGTTATGAATGTGATTTGTAAGCAAATCTTTGAGATGAATGTATATTTTCTCTAACCAATTTGTAATGCAGTTTGATTAAATTAAAATTGATAAAAGTATTCTCTTCATATAATAGTGCTTGTCATTTAAAAGTTCCAACACATCCACGGCTCAAACAGCTTTGTCTTGTTTTGTATGCTCCAGTTTCAGAGAGCAAGCCAGCGAGAGTGGTTCAGAAGATTCTTTTGCCTCATTGAAACGGTTGGGAAAAGCTGGATGATGTGTGATGAAAAGCGTAAAGGGGTGGGGGTAAAGGGGGGGGGGGGCACTTATCTAACCGAATACAACACGAGACCCCAGCTTGTCGCACCCACGTTGAAAGCAGTTTACCGCCCTCGGGTGCACATTTTTTTTTGTCTTTTTTTTGGTAACGAGGCAGCCATGTTGGTCTCGGCTGGACATCAGAGGCCGCAAGCAAGCAGCCGCTGTCCCGTTTCCACTACGTTTTATCGAGGCCATTTTCCCCTCTTCTAAACTCTCTTTTATCAGTCCTGTTTCCCTTTTACCCTCGGCCAAGGACACTCCCACTGCTCTCTTTACCTCTGTCCTACAGAATTTGCCTCTTTCTCTCTCTCTCTCTCTCTTCTTTCTCTATATGTATACAGCAAGTATCTAAAACACATGTAAGAACTCTGGGTACGTAGTAAGAACACGCAAAGGGGGCAGAAATGTCTATGTACATAGTTTCGAAAATGCTTCTGTTATTGCTAGAGCCGTTACCGTGTGCATTGAGAGAAACTGAATCACTGTTATATGGAATGCCACATCTGTACCCATGTATGACGAAAGGACCATAATCGAGTAATATAATTCAACGAAGAAATGCATCAGTCCTTGACACAAACAACATACAAAGCCCACAAACAACAAAAAATAAGTGGAATCACAAAAGGATAAGTAATTTAAACGAAGGACACTGAAATAATAACAAACATAAGTATATATGAAGCGATATAGCTTAAATAATTAAGCTGGGTAGTCGTACATTGTACAAAAGAAAAATATACAAATAAAATATAAAAGAATTTATTGTAAAAATAAAATCTTTTTTATATTTTACGAATCGCTTATTCGTCATCTTTCCAAACAAATTTAACAAGCTAGTATTTCTATAATAATTTCGGCTCTCAAGTCCTAGATGTTAAATGAACCACCCAAATTCCTCTACTCCACTCCACTTCTATTACGATTGACAAGAAACGTCGCAAAGCCAACTAAATAATACAATAATTTTTATCATTGATATTGAGCAAATATTCTTAGAAATTTCAGTTAAACTGAATAAACAGTAAATTACTTCTAGGGACAAATGATTCATGTTGACTATAAACACCAAAATACCATTCAATAAAATTCTTTTTATCATATCCCTGGGTAGCGTCTCTGGCATATAAAGCCGCAAATGCGTATTAACCACAAAAATGTGATAACCTCGAATTCATTTACAAATTACGTCTTTATAGTCAAATTATCGTTACTTCCTGAGCAAGGGATTTTAAAAGTTTGAAGTAGCACAGAATTTTGAATATATAACGCAGAGATGTTCGAGCACGTTCTACAAATACCCAGCTCTATAGCGTTAATTTCTACTCCAAAAATAGGCGGTTATAAGTGGGAGTGACTTACTCAGTCCATTAAATAACCTGTAGCAGGCGAGCCTGGACCAGCCCTTCCTCTGCAAGAGCTGGGAGACGTAGCCACTGCCCACGCAGCCCAGCCACGCGGAGACATACGGCAGCGCTGAGATGACCCCACTCTGTAACAACACCACCACCACGTGACAACCACGTGATGCTCTCTCGTCGACACCGCACAGTAGCGTGTGGTGGTGTGATCAGCAATCCCGCTCATGGCGATGCCACTCCCGGAGTCCCTTGGCCATGCAAGTTTCCTCCTGGTGTTCCCCTTCCCCATCGCCATTGCATTCCATCGCTGCTCCATCCCCACCGCACTTCATCCTCGTCAGCATTGAAAAACTCACTGTTATTATTACTGGGAGGTAGGGGTATTAGACCTCTCTCTTTTGAAAACTAATAAGTATCATTAAAAGGAAGGAAGAGAAATGAAGGAAGAGAGAGGAAGGAAGAGAAAGGAAGGGGAGAAAGGAAGGAGGAGAAAGGAAGGAGGAGAAGAAGGAAGAAGAGAGAGAGAGAAAGGAAGGGAGAAAGGAAGGAAGATAGGAGGAAGGGATGGAAGAGAGAGGAGGGAAGAGAGAGGAAGGAAGAGAAATGAAGGGGAGAAAAGAAGTAGGAAGGGCTGACCTCAGCCCCGCATGGGGTTGGGGCAAGTCGGAGGCGCGAGAATATTGTCGGAAACTAATCATTTACTGAAAATTTAGTTTTAAAGTTGTTAAGAGGCTGCACAATTAGAATTTACTAACAGAATATTGTATGACATTATTTTAATAGTGTCTATGTTAAGGTGGCGAACTTAACGCCTGTTGGCCTTGTCTTCCACTTAAACACCGTAGTTGAATATACAGTTACATATTTTGAAATAACACTGATAATAAAAGACAAATTAAAATAAAATTATATAACGAAGAAAGAAATACACTATGAAAGAAGAACAATTCAACAAAAGAATATTATGTGTATATTTACTACACAACTACATGCACACATGATGCCATGCACTTACTATCATTCTGTTACACAGATAGGACAAATATTTCTACACATTTATTCATCACATACATACACAAAAAAACAAGTATACAGGAATGGAGTAGTATGAAACAAACGCTTGTACGTTTTCAAGCCAGGCACAGAGAGAAAGATTTCAGAGACATCTGGTATAGAGGTGGGAATGCCAGAAACAGGGATTGAATTGATGCCAGCTGTTTAGCAACTCCAAGTAACAAGTCAGCCAGTGTCTTGTCGCGCTGTGTACGTACACGGCGCCATCTTGAGACTACAACTGCCTGCCATTCGGCGAGAATATCATGTTTCTTCCGGGTACAGAAATCTTTACTGTGTACAACCGTCTTGCACTCGAAGCTCCGCCCCAACACACGGAGATGCGTACTTATTCTCTGATTGTTGCGCGAGTGTCTGGGAACTGGCCTTGTATCTTACTGGCTCCCGCGTGCTGCGGAAGATTCCCTATTGGTTATGCTGTCGACTGGTAAGTAAGTCCACCAGGTGCTAATTGGCTAACGGTGTTCCGATTAGTTGCTGGATACTGACGCCGTATTGGGGGCGTGTGCGGCCGGGGTTCGCGGAATAAGCGGCTATTTCACCTCTGTATCCTCATTTACTCTGTATTGTGATTCTATGTGGGAAAGAACATTTGACTGAAACACTTTCTACTCGGCATCATATTTCGTCTATGTGTAACTTATTTATTTACTCTGCGATAATTACACAGTCCATCCTGTACATTCGAATAAGATAAATTTTAAGAGCTGCTGACTTTATATCAAGCTGCAGAAAACCGTATGAAAATATAATACTGGTAAAGTAAAATATCTTTATTTACCCGTGTTTTTAACACTTTGTAGACTATGCTCGAGTGTAGCTCGAGCAAAGCTAATTTGAGCATTTCTTTGTTGTTCAGAACAAAACTCGCATGCATGTGGAGTCTTTGTTCGAACAGTGTTTAATGTGACCTCACAAGAACACCACAGCGCAGTAACAATGATATTGCTAACGAGAGAATTTTTTTATATAGCCACTCAAAGGGACGTGATTGATTGTAAATCCTTTTTATACTATAAAATACGTTTGATTGGGTCAATATCAGCTCGGCTGTCCATTGGTCGATGACCGGCCAATAATGAACGCTGTAAAATACAGGGTAGTGTCAGGTGTGGTATGGACCAATAGGACGATGGTGAGTTTTAACACAGATACTAACAGAGCTGGTGTTCTTGCAGGAGTGGATATAGGTGACTCAATTCTAATTCGTCTGTTCAAAGTGTTAAAGAATGTTACAGCAAATTTCGTGCAGCTCAGTTAAAATTCAGGCAGCACAATATTACGTCGGATGCACTCAAAGTATCAATAGTTTTTTTTTTTTTTTCGTTTTAAAACATTGGTAATGATAAAGCTGCGCATTATTATTTTTCAAGTAGTCTTATCAATGCTACCATGTTAGATACCGGCTCAACGATAAGAAGGTCTAGGTTATACTTCGTCATGCAGAGCTGCCACACAGTGCAAGGAAAATGTCGCAGGATGAACTAATGGCACAAAGTTCTGCACATACAACCCAGCGAAGTGTCGCAGTGATGACAACTTGACAGTTCGACTCGCATTCGGGAAGGTCAGGACACCCTCGTTTATTTTCTCCATGGTTTCCCGGAATCACTCCAGGCGAATGCTAGCACGACTCCTTACAACAGACCATGACCTGTTCCTTCCCCGTTCTTCTTCTCCGAGCAACTTGCTCCGTCCCTGTAATGACCTCGTTGTCGACTAGACGTAAAGCTCGACCGACTTACCTTTGCATCTTCCCTTGCATCAGGATTTGACGCGTGACAGTCCCGGCTGTCAGACTGCCCTCGCCCTAGGTAACTAGGGCGACGCTAGGCGAGTCGCGTCTAATCCACTATATTCGGTATGGGGCGCAGGTGCCCGCCCGGTGTACAGTACGGGCCTCGTGGGTCAACGGCTGGGCACGAAGTCAGGCCCTACGACCTTTACCCTCCCTACGAGGCACCGGCTTGGAAAGTCGCGCAGCAGTTCCGCGAGGTGGCGTGGGTTTGGCGGGTACCCGTGTATCCGCACTGACTGGTGTTTCGCTTGACTGGGGTGTGATATGCTCCGGTACGGGTGCTTCTGGCTGTCGTTCAGATTCCCCTGGCTGTCTGATGCCAAAGAGTGCCTCCTGCACTACCGGATGGTATCCCTCCGCGACCCTGGTAGGTGGCTCGAAGAATTCGACGGGAACGATGTCTGGAACTGTTATCCTGAGGGTCGTTGAAGCGCAGCTTGTTCCCGTGGACTGAGTAACCCGAACCCGCTAGGAGGAATACGTACTCCCTGGGAAAGCTTAGCAATTTCCCTCGCCTTTCTGGCCCGTCTCTCAACTCCACCCCTGTGGGTGTACGGCATGAGGTATAGATCAGAGCAGCAGGAGTTGGGCAGTTGACGTGTCAGTGTTTAACAGTGTGCGGGTGTCCCGTGGGAGTAGACTTACTTCCCTGCACCAGACTGCAGCCCTCTCGGCGCCACTAGGAGAGCGATGAGAGTTGGGCACCTGGTTGGCAAGTCCAATCCACCGGGAGCGTACCTAATGTCGTGGCTCTACTGTTCCTCCTACGACTTACAAGGGACGGGTGGCCTTCCAAGGATGTACTTGTTCTGTTGTGCAGTGTGCGTTCGGCAGTATCAAAACCCGGTCTCCTGCCAAGTCCTGCAGCCCCGATGTGACACAGGAAGGAGCTTGGAGTGAAAGCTGAGATGACTGGTAAGAACGGAGTTTATTTAACGAAGTGAAATAAACACTGATTGCAGAGGTGCTAACTCCTAATTCCCCCACGGAGTATACGGAAGGTTAAACACCCTATCGTTAATAAGGGAAAGGCGCCCTGTGCAAAGCTGGGTGGAATAGGCAGTTACTTAATGGATGTTTGCTCGAGGCGAGCTCTACTCTCAGGTAATTGTCCGTAAGGGACCGAACGTGTCTAATTGTAATTTCTTGACGGCCGCTGGGTCTTCCTTAGGATTCCGCTGGAGAGGAACTTCGGCCATGCGAAGAGAGCGATGAAGTTTAGGAGAGGTTGGAGCCTTGAACCAGTAACTGGGGTGGTGAGAGCTCAGGAAATAATCGAGTACTGAGAAGAACTGGAGATCAGGTCCCGCCGGTTTTACATCGCTTGGACGCTACTCCCTCAGCGCGGGGGTGGATCAGCCCCTTGTGAGGGACCTTGGCCACCCAGACGGTTACCAGTTAGCTTGTGGAGGCGAGGAGAAGCTAACCGCCTCCCCGCTCCACACCCATCAAGAATACTGAGTGCTGCAAAGCAAACATTATTGTACAGGATTTCCAGGGTAGCGCCTGGGAATTTTGAAATTCAGGACTTTGATGACTGTCGCTAACCCCCTGTAAGAGAGCCAGCGACAGTAAGGAGAGGATAAATGGAATTTAAAGCCAAAATAAATTATAACAAACAGTTTAAAAGTTTTTCCCATGACTGGACTGGCGTAGGTTATTAATTAATTAATTGTAGTTGTATGTGGCGAATTTAAGTTGCGCGGAAGTGAATTCCATGTGTTTTTGTGGTGATTAGAATTTTATAAATATAGGTAATTATTATGTAATAATAATGAATAATAATACATTGAGTAATTTTACTTATAGTTGTGTAAACTGCGTGAGTGAATGTACTGTGTCGAGCGACGAAGGGGTAGTAAGTAATTTGATATAAACATATGAGAAGGTTGGGGTCTAAATGTGGAATGACAGGTGCGATGCTAGCGCAGAATAGTTTTGTTAAAAGTGGGCGATCTTTGTCCTGGACCGATCGGAAAATTCCGGCCAGTTTCGGGGCTTAATTTTGATGAATTCGGGTTGTATGTATGCGCTGAAGGCTTGAAATAACGCTTTAGATGTCATTTTACATATAATTATATGTTGTTTATTTATCAAACCGGTAAAATTCGAAAGCAGAGCCAAGAAAACACGCCCCGAAAATGAAGCTGGGCTGTAACTTGACCAGAGGGCTCTGATTGGCCGAGAGAACTAGGTGGGGCAGGGCTTACGGAGTTGTCCAAGAGATGGCAACATTGTTGTTATTTACCGTGAATTACTTTTATATTTCATCGGAAAAATTAAAGTATGATATTATGTGTTCTATAGAAAATAATTGCATTAGGCTTTGAATTGAAAAGATGCCGCAAAACTTTAATTTTCTGTAGCTGGCCATTTAATGCCTTAGATAATTAGTTGAAAACTTGGAATTTTGTGCTGTTCTATATTGTTGGAATTGTTTTTTATGGAGTTTTATTCATTTAAGTAGTTAATGAAAGTATGGCCAGTAATGTTTAATTAGGAGCTGAGTTTAATGATTGAATATTATTTATCTTGCAGACGGCAGGTACTTGTAAAATTTGAGCAGATCTAGGTGCTGTAACCAGTTGAATTAAGTATTCAAATTCGCGTGTGTCGCTCGGCACAGTGTCGTATACGCGAACATGTTGTTCGCAAGTCGTTCCAGTATAGTTGGCATAGTGGGAAAAATGTGTAAGTCAAGCAGCTCGATTAAGGCGCCATGTACGACGTCGTGGCTTCTAGGATAAGCAAGCTCTTTTCCTGCTTATCGGAGAGGTGTTTGGCAGCAGAGATGTAGGGGCGATAGTGCGGTAGGAGGGATTGAAAGTCGCACCCTCGCAAAAACTCCATGAGTTCACGGAGCTCATGAGTTCGGGCCGGCGCAATCGCTGGATGTTCTGCCGGGATGCAGGCATTCGCGGTGTCAGTGTGGACCCACAGGTGGCATGAAACAGAAGTTCCGTGTGTGGCCGAGGGTTTAGCAGTTACGGCATCTAGCCACATATGTAACTCTTTTCTGATTTACTTTACCATGTACCAAGGTCATGTTCAGTTTCCGGACATAGAAGAGGGGGTGGGGGGAGATAAGTGTTTTGCGCCGCTGTAACACAGAAAAAGCAGGTTGGCTCTAGCGTGTATGTGCTTGGGTTTCGTAAATCTGTGATTTTCTTTTTAGATTGATATATGTAAATAATTTTGTAACCGGCGCTTTCCAAGTCTACTTTGATGTCGTCAAGTTCTGTGGCGGGAGCGAGGTCGAATACAACTTTCTGGGGTTTTTCAGAATTTGTGCAGAAAGTGAGATACGGAATGAAGTTGGCTGACAGCATTGTTCTGGTCGCTTGAAAATGTGCGTGGTTGGTTGTTAGGATCTGAATTCCTTGTGCTGTGGGGAGCAGTGAGAACCCGTCTCGGCTTATTCCTCGCAATTTATGAGTTAGGAGGTTGTATTTCGTGGCGTCAGGGACCACGATTCGGTGCTTCTGAGGTTTTTTTTGTAGGGTTTTCAGCGACCAGGTGTGTGCTGGGAGGGGGTTGGCTTGAGGAGCCAGGGGTTGACTCTAAGGAAGCCTCGTCTCGGACTTCCTGCAATACTGAGAATCGGTTTTCAACCGAAATTGGTGATGTTTTTGCCTCTGACGACGACGAATTGAGGCGCTTGTTCTTGGTGGTTTTGTCGCTCTGAGTTGCTAGTAGTATATAAATGCCGATTCGAGCGCGGCCCCCAGTTATCAGAAAACCATCGGTAAATTGAATGCTCAAGCCATCAGAAAACCACCAGAAAAAATTACCGTTGTTTTTCTGATCCAAAACATCAAATGTCGATTCGAACGCAACCGCAAAAAAAGGCTCAAAAAGTTGCATTTGGGAGCAGTTGCAAAAAAGCGGCTTAAAAAGTTGCATTTGGTTAGATGGTAGTCATTAGAAAAAAAAGTTGTGTTAAACTTTACGTTTGAGTGCATCTGCAAAAATACGCGTAAAAAGTTGCATTTGGGCGTAGTTGCAAAAAAAAGAAGAGTTTCTCAGAAAATTTGAATACGTAAAAATAAAATGTTGTAATAATAAAGATGGATCAGTTGCTAAATATATTAAACAGAACCAAACAATTTAAGAAACTTTCCGAACTTACAATTTGACAGTCCTGTCCCATAAACCATGCTGAAATAAATTATACACGGTATGGATACAAAGTGGAAATTACTTCTGGAAATTTTAAAGTAACCTTACCAGACAGATATGTTCAGATTTTCAATGAAAAAGTTTTAAATGATGTTAATCGTAGAGGTATACGTTTTGCATATGATAGAATGGTGGATTGTGGTGTTAAACAAATGCATTCTATTCGGTTTTTAAAGAGTAAATGATCGTCGTCGTATAATTAGACATCAGTTGATTTTTATTTGTCTTCATATCTCTATAAGGTTTTAATGGTTATCCAATCATTAAAACACAATTATCGCTCTGACTTCGGCAATGTGCTACAACATAGTCTAATTAAAAATTTAGACACACATCTCCAAATTCGACATATTAAAGTAGCCGAAACATTGAATTCTTTTTCTAAATCTTTCCATGCACTTTCTATAGAAATATTATTCCTCTTTATTATATGAAACTTAAATAGTTTAAAAACTATTAAAGTTATTATACATAGAATATGACTACTTCCAACCCCAAAAAATATCTATGGTCTCATCTCTTATACCAATGTTATTTCGGACAAATCAAAGTTAATTAGCTTACCTTTTTCATCCTTAATTTCAACTATTATTTCATTAACTTGATTTTTTTGCACTGGACAAAATAATGGATAAACTGGTTCGTAATAGATCGTGTCGCCAAATCCAAATATTGTTCTTGGTTTAAAAGTGGTAATTATGTTAGTTTCTCTATGATTATATTCATTTTGTTTTAATATCATACCGTTTACTATATTACAGTGTATATTTGTTTCAAATGGAGCAAATTTGGAAATTGTATCGCCATAATGATCCACATTTGCTTTCAGAGTTTTATTTTCTACGAAACCCAAAAGTTCTCCTATTGAACCCCGTTTTCCAAACTGTAATTTAAGCGTACATTTTACTTTCACTCTGTTTGTTATTTTATCCAGCTCGAAAGCTATATCATTTTCTTTCCCATCCATTGAATCTACACTAAATGAAAAAATTGCTTTTATAGTTTTTTCAAGATCTTTTAAGCTATATTGGCCAACTGGAATAACAATTGCTGATTCCATATCATTCTGGCCCACAAAATATAGCTTATTTTTCCCAGAGATAATGTTATGTGTTAGATAAGTAGTATAGAACTGAACAAAGCCAATGAGTGCCCCTCTATCTGTAAAGGGTCATGTAGTCTTTTCTTCAACACTGATTTGTTATTTGTTAGTTTGAATAATTTACTCACTTACTTTATTAGTATAAAAATCTATTAATAAATGAGCAAGAAAAACATGAAACATGTTGACTGGGATATTAAAATAAGAATACCAGACAAGATTGTATCGACAAAACGTCATGGAGAATTATTACCTAATAATATTAGATGTTTGATAGTGGGTCCTTGTAACTGTGGAAAAATTGCACTTATGATAGATAATTTTATATATGCTCAGAGATGGTTGGACTTAGGTACTCTCTATGAATGTTCAAAAAGTCTGGACCAACCAAAATATTTCAATTGAAAGAAAGCTATAGATGTAGCGTCAAAATTATTTAATGAACAGATTGCATACTTCTTTCCATCAAATGAAGAAATGGTTGATGTAAATTAATGTCATAAAGAGTCTGTAGTTGTTTTCGATGATATACTTGAAAATCAAAATATGGTAAGGGATTACTTTACTCGTGATAGTCACAAAGATATTGATTGTTTCTATTTAGCCCAGATATACTCAAAAGTACCTAAGCAGCTGATGAGAGACAATGCTAATTTTCTTTGTATATTCAGACAAGACGATATAAATCTTAAACATATTCATAGTGATTTTGTTGGTGGTGATATGTCGTTTGAGAAATTTAGGGAGACTTGTTCAAAATGTTGGAATAATGAATATGGTTTTGTTACAATAGATATGACTCGTAAGTGAAATAATGGTAAGTACCGTAATAAAATTAAAGACTTTTTAAATTCTTAGATTATAAGTAAGTTTTTAATGGAAGTGTTTCCATTAAAAACCAACAGAATCTGATATTTTTAAATGTATTGGTATACCATAACTATTTCAATAAACACAATTGTACCTTCGGGTACATTGTGGGCTTTTGGTATTTTAAAATATATCATATCATCAGAGTATACTTCAAAAGTTTTATACATGTCAACTTTTTTCCATTGATGGTATAAGTTGATAACACTTTTATATTTTTCTGGTTTTCTTATTATTTCAACTATAGTTCCATCTCTCATAAAAAAATATTCTCTTTGATTACCAAGTAGAATACTTTTTATTTTGAACTGTATTTTCCAACTAAACGAATAATGTTAATTCTGTTTTTCTGATAGTACTCTAAATTGATTGCACCCATCAGTGTAATGGGATCTCCCACATGTCTTAGTCCTTTTTGTTCAAAATCTATATTATTATATATTTCCATGTACGTAAGATAGGCTTTATCCAATGATCTTTTATTTCTTGTCAGTGTGACTATAAAGTCGTTGAACTGTGTGTTGGAAACAAAATCATTAGGATTGATCTTCTCAGTAGCTGTATCATTGTCCGTGTGTTCTTTTGTTTGATCTTCAATCCAAGAGCTCATTAATGCATTTCTACATATATCCATAGTCTATTAATAGTTAAATAATTTTTGGAAATTTAAAATTATGTGAAAAGTGATTTAACACAATTACACACAAATGACCACAAGTTATTTGTTGAAATTTTAAATTCTATCATCGTTATAAAAAAATATTACTTCCAAGATATGCTATTAATTGTTGGGGTGGATTTCCACCACATGAATCAAAATAATATTTGTTGTTTGCTTTTTTCCAATAGCATACCCAGTGTGTACCAGAGTTTGTTGAAACATCTATATTAACAATCCCACATTCATTGTCGAGTGGCGTGTTAAGTAGCTCATTGATCATAAATACACCCCCAAATTTTTTAATGTTTAATTTTTAAATAATTTTATCAATATCAGAGTTACTGAGTGGAGTTACTTTTTTTTTTTAACATTCTTACCCCACTTAACTTTCTTCAATCCCTTGCCGTATTCCTCCATAGCTAAATTATGTCTGCGTTGTTATTCCAATTCTTGGTTTTTCTTCTTAGCATTAATTACTGATGTCGCGATAGATGATGCACCAACAGCATATGCTCCTAGAGCTCCCAATGCTGCGAAAATTAAGGGTAAAAATCCACCCTTGTGAACTGTCAAACCATTTCCAATTTTAATTTCGTTGAACATTTTCTTAAGTTGTGGAACTGAAATTGTGATAGTCATCCCTTTGTCCTTTAATTAGTTGTTTTTACAATCCAGTTGGTCTTTCATTAGGAAAGAATTAATATTCAAATCCTTCAACTCACTGTTAGGACCTTGAAATACAATCTTTAATTTATTGTAACAAATATTTTATCATTGTAATTTTAATTCCCCAACCAAGCTTACGTTTAATATGCATCGCAGATCCAGTAACACCACCCCACAATCTCTCATTGAGATCAGCATCTGAAATTAACAATCTTTTGAATGCTTTCTTTTCTAATTCTTTGTCAGCTATATGTCTTTCAGCTAGATCTTTATGATGATGGTAAGCTATATCATGTTCCATTGCAGACGCATCTAGTGGATTAATGGGTTTATCACCATGCTCAATTCTCTCTTTTAGTCTAGTACCCGGACCTAAGTACTGATAATCGGGTGCATGCAACTCAGAAGGCAGTGAATTTATTATGTCATTGAGTAACCCTTTTCTGTGATGCTCCGATTCCCAAAAAGTATGTGGTATTGTGTTTAACATTCGTATCAGATATGGTATACCTTTTGGATTATTCACAGCAAAGTCACTAAACTTGCTGTTGAGCATATTCATTATTCCAACTTTTTCATTGTAATAGTTATCATTTCCAGCATTCTCTCTGCCATAAATAATGAGAAGTCGATCAATAAGCATCCTAACATCACCCATCCATGTGTATTCTTTGGGATAGTCTGTTTACTTCTTTATACCTTTCCCCTTTATAGGTTAGGGACGTTTCTTTTTAATCGAATCGTAAATAGGTTTAACAATAATTTTCCATTTATTCCCTTTACTCGATTTTGGCGTTCCCAAGTTTGGATCACTGTCTTGAAAAACTGTGTTTATATCTGCAAGGATACGACTATAGTGTTCATAGTCGGTTGCAGTGTAGTCACTTTCTGTTACTTTCTTACTAGTTAGTAATTTCAACAAACCATCAGTTCCAGTGTATGTCCGACCTTTTACAGTAAATTTGTAATTGATGAATGTTACTTCGCTATCACCAATATACAATCTACCTTTATCAGCCTTTAGTCCAAAAACATCATCTTTGCAGTCAATTAAGAAATCGGCCACTTTCTTATCAATAAATGTTGTTTTGTAGTTAGTTAACTGTGAGTTATCAGTTTTCAAACGCCCCAACGCTTCGTCATAGCGTTCATCGTCATCGTGAATTTGTTTAACGCCATAGTCATAGCGTTCATCGCCACAACATTAATCGTTATAGCGTTCATCATCATCATGAATGCATTAAACGCCATCGTGATAGCGTTCATCGTCATCGCCAATTCGTTTAATGCCATCGTCATAGCGTTCATCGGTGCCTGTTTTACCAAACAGTTTTCTTTCAAAAGATGTTTCTGTTGGTGTTTGTGGGTAGTCAAAATTTTTTACCAGCTAATGGAACAAGTTCTTTTATTAAGTTCTTATTCTCATTTGTTACGTGTCCAATTTTTTGCCCCAAATCTTCTATCGGATCTATCAACGGTTGATCGTGTTTTATATTTTTATCATATTCATCTTGGCGAAATTTTCTAAAAGTTTTAAACTTTACAATTAGCTGTCTTCTTCTCTGTGTATTCTTCTCTATATTGTTTACAATTTTTTGTTGTCTCATTTATTATATAAGTAAATAAAATGAACAATGATAACTTAAATATATACTGTCTCAAATGTATGAAAAATACACTAAGTTCATATGAACTTAGAAATAAAAACAAAGTAAGAATTAAATGTGTTTGTAGATGTCGTGTTACCAATAACTCGATATTCACTGGTGGGAGTATAAATAACGATATTGTAAATGAAATTCATAAACCAATACGAAAAAACTTCCCCAGAAGAACTGTTCTATCTTTTGTTATCGATGATCTTTGGCAAGCTGATTTAGTTGAGATGAATTCTGGATCTTTAAAAGGTATACATAGAATTAACAAAGGGTTTAAATATATGTTAACTGTGATAGTTGTTTTTTCCAAATATGCATAGGCAATTAGGCAATACCAATCAAAGATAAAACTGGTGAAAATGTTGCGTTAGCATTTAAAACTATTTTGAATAATCGCAAACCCATACATTTACAAACAGATGAAGGGAAAGAATTTTACAATAAATCATTTACGACATTAATGGCCAATAACAACATAACACACTATTCAACATACAGTGAAAAGAAAGCTAGTGCTGTAGAAAGATTTAATAGAACATTGAAGGGGAAAATGTGGAAGAAATTTACTATGCAGGGAAACTACAAATGGGTGGCTTTATTACCTAAATTAATAAGTGAATACAATAACACTGTTCACAGTACAATCGGAATGAAACCCACCAATGTAAATGCAAAGAATGAAAGTTTTATTCAAGTTAACAAGTATTCAAGGAGAAAGAAAAATTGTTAAACCAAAGTTTGCAATAGGAGATAAAGTTCGTATAAGTAAAAGTAGAAATTTGTTTGAAAAAGGATATACACCAAATTGGTCCACTGAAGTATTTGAGGTGCGTGAAGTATTGCACACAAACCCCCACGACATATATAACAACGGATTTAAAAAATGAACCTATTAAAGGTAATTTTAATGAGCCAGAACTGCTTAAGACCAAATATTATAAAGACTACTTAGTGGAAAAAGTTTTGCGAACAAAAGGAAATAAGCTGCTAATTAAATGGTTAGGTTTTGATAGTAGTCATATATAATAAATGGATCAACAAAAAATTGAAAGTTATGAGCGTCAGTTGTTTCCACCAAACGACCAAACAAAAAATTATTTGAATGAATACAAGTGCATTGAGTTTGATATTCCTATTGGTGATGCATTTTCACATCCAAATGAAGCTTATTCATACCAACAGTATAAGCTAACTAAAAGAGATACATATACAGATTATGAAAAACCTTCAACTATTGATCTTTGTGAGAATTTCTTCCCATTCCAGTTTTCTAGAATAGAGATCTCTAAACATGGTTGTATAATCGAAAGTATTGACAACCCTGGCATCACTTCAACAATGATGCATACATTGCTAGGTTCGGAATCAGAATCAGCATACTTTCAAATGTCGGGGATAGAACTAGGTAAACATGTTAGGAAAGATAAGTGTAATGAAATTACCTCTCCATTAAGATACTTGTTTGGGTTTATGGGAGATTGTAATGAAATATTCTGGAAAGGTGGGTACAAGATCACATTCATTCGAAATTCTAATGATGATGTTTCGCTTTACAAAATACCCCCAAAGAAAGCAGATGAATCTGATGATGCAGATAATATACCAGATGCTGGTAAAATTGTTATTAAGAAAATGGAAATTCTGTGGCCAATTGTTGAATACATTCCTATTTATGGAGACAAAATTAAAGCATAATTATACAAACACCCCAAAATTCCAATTGGTTTTAATTATTGGCAATGTCTTGAAAAACCAGTACCTACTAATGCAAACTCTTTCAGTTTGATATAAAAGATCAGTTCAATTCAATCCAATTCGATATGCCAGACTTTGTCATTGTTAGTTTTCAGCATAACAGAAAAGAAGATCCTGGGCAATTCACTTACGGTTCAATGTTTGACTCTTGTTTTGTCAAAAATACTTCTATTAAGAATGGACGGAATGAAGTGTTTCCCAAAGAGAATAGGAATTTAAACATTGATGATGAAATTTGCAATAAGATGTATATTGCTTACAAGGATTTTAGAAATTTAAAGACTAAAATATATACCCCTTATCGTAATAATGAACTGCGCTTCAAGTCTGCGTCATTTATTGGGAGAAAACCATTGAACATTATTGATTGTTCTTACAGAAAAACCTCTATTGTAAAAGATGGAACTAATCCGAAACTTACTGTTGATTTTAATAAACCAATATCGGCTTCAACTATTTGTAATGTGGTACTAGTACGCCAAAGAAACCTAATTTATGATTTTAAAAGTGAAAGAATCACCGAAGTCCAGTAGTGCACAAACATGTATTGTTGTTAATGGATGGTTATCCATTAAAAACATTTACTGTTATATAATTTTTCTTTAATAGCGCTATAAGAGTGTTTTTAATAGGATCTGAAAAAACCATTATGGATGAGAATTACAGGGGGTCTCTCGCACAGGCTCCCTTTGTATACACACGTTTTGAAGTATGTCTCTATCGTCGTCGTCGATGTCTAGTATGACTGCCTGTTTTGTATTCGTATACTCGAGTATTTCCGCAATGTCTTTCTCTTTGAACCACGGATTATTCTCTTCGTCGATACACCTTTTTACCACTGTAGATAAGCTTGTTGTTCACGATTGCATTTTGTTATGCATTCCTTTAAGCTCGCGAACGATTTTATGCGCACGATATCGGTAATCAGGTCATCGCGACTCATGGTCGTGCTGAAACAGTTGCCTATGGACGTGATGGGCAACTGCTCTTTCATGAGGTTGTACAGCGTTATGGGATTGACGTTACCGAGATACAGTAGCACTTGCATCTTGGGGTACTCTTGAGTCGTACACTCACTAGTCACTTTTGACATCTGATGGCATAGTAGTCGATTCCGCCGTGGTAGAGGAGCATAAACTGTTGATACTTATCGAAATTACTAGTAAACGGCAGTTCACATTTATCGATAACATCTTTAGTCACTGTAATCTTCTTATTCAAGTCATCCAGTAGCAGTTTGTACTTTTTCTCTAACTTGTATTCGCCGTATTTGCGTATGGATGGTAGCACTTCTTCATACACCCAATCGTGGAATTTCTCAGCCGCTGCCATCTTTGACTTCATGATCAATGCGTACAAGCTTGATTCATTGATAAATACGGTATGCGGATGCATATTTAACAAGGTGAACGATTCGTTTACTTCTATACCAGCCTATGATTGCCTATGCTTTTCTCTAACATGTTCTCTGATTGCTTTTCGCGGATTTGCATACTCGAATATGTTAGCAACGTCTTTAGCCTTAAACCACGGATTACGATACACCTCTCTACGATCGTAGACGAGCTTATTGTTCACAATGTCAATAAGCATTCATTCCCTACAGCTTGCGCCTTGCGAACAATTTTGATACGTGGCGTGCTTCGCTTGCGACCTTTCGAGACGAGATGACGTCTCGAAACACTACTCCAAGTCGATCGGCCATTGCAAACTGTCTGTTGCAAACGATTTTATGCGAACGATATCGGCGATAAGGCGACTCGCGCTTCGTGACGGGCAACTGCTCTTTCATGAGACCCACTGAAATCGGTAGCAATGGGTAGACGAGAATATCAACTCGTACAACACGGGCTCTGAAATAAATCCGTGTGGTGATGCGCATAATCAAGAGGGATGACTTCAGTCATACTCATTCCAACATAAATGGGTTTGTTAAAGCATAATTTTGTTTTAATCATATGAACTGCAACCAAAGAGTTAGTAAATATAGTTCTATTTTTAAAGTCTGGTTTAGCCACTAGTTTATCCATTTGCTTAGAACTTGTGCACAACCGTATATCCACTCTGTTTCTAATATTTTCCATTGTTTTTCCATAAACGGAATTGTTCATTAATTTGTAGAAATCTTTTTCAAAGTCATTTGTAGACTATGTTTGCATATTTATGTTTAGATCAATATAGGACTTGAGCCAATCTGAGTGATCAAACTTCATTACGAGAGATATAAATTGCTTAAGATTTAGATAGTGTAATACATATTTTTCTTTATCATACAGAGAAGTCAAGAGTTTGGTATTTTTTGAACCTTCGGGTATTTTATTTGCTGGTGCCAATTACAGATCTTTGTAGAGATCGTGTAGTTCATGTGGGTATTCCAAATCAACTTCCAATATATAACCTTTGCTAGAATCATCTTCTATTTTTGTTACATCTATATTTGTTTTTCCCCACTTAAACCCACCATAGGGTAAATACTGGCTCATAGCCCACCCATATAAGTTATTGGCGTCCAGATATGTAAGATAAAAGATTTCCTTTGTAGTATCATAAGAATTCATATGTTTAATATTTGCTTTAGCATATCGCTTACAACATTGTGAAATTCCACCACGAACACTTTTTTCTATCATCAAAATCATGTCGTAATCTGTTAATAATTCTAGTTCTATTTTAGTATGTTTGAGCATAGCATCCCACTCTAACCATGGGGCTGTGAAATACCATGCTGGAACTAGCTTATATGTTTTGAGACATACATCTCTAAAATTTTCCATTATACCAGACAATATCAATACACCAGGTTTGTTATAGAGTTCTGTGTACTCTCTTAGAGATTTTATGTTGAATGTTTCCCACACCTTTCTCACAAATTCGTAATCTTTGTCTGTAATGTCACATTTAGTGAGTTTGTTGTAAAATGCATCTTTGGATGGAAGTGATGTCTCACAAAATTTTTCAGCACTATCCATGTAGTCATATAGGTAAACACCTTTTCTTGTAACAAAGTCAAGAAGTTCATTGGAAAAATGCTTACACGTTTCTCGGAATCGGCTTCTGGACAGGTTGCTAGAGAGTATATCGATACTACTAGCCATAAATTTAAATGAGTCAATAAATTTAAGATTTACACTTTCACATACATGTTTCGTAAAAGAAATATATTTTTCTTGGTTGTTGGGAATTAGATCAATTTTATTTTCATGGATGCCAAAATCTCTTATAAATAAATGTGTCATAACCAGACAGATTGTGTAAAAACACTGGGTCAAAACATGGATTTCTATATGATAAGTTACAATCTCTATGTGCAGCTCCCCTAAATTTAACCGTAAGATGATCATGATCTCTCACAGAATCACCATTCGAAGGCTTTTCACATATATGACAATGGGTAGCTGTATCATAAACATTTTGTTCTTTCTGAGTTAGTGGAAGCATTGGTTTTTTATTTGTGTATATATCACCAATAAACTTTGCTTCTTCCATTAGCATTTTAACGAACGCACTAGATGGATCAGATCCTTCATAAGTTACTGGTGGTTTATAGTATCCATGTTCGTATTTTACATAGTAACAGAAGCTAATAGGTTCGTGTTTTTGGTATGGTTTCGTGTAACATTCGTCGGTGTTTGGTTGGCAAGTTTCAATTTTAGTCAACAAACATTCAAAATCAGCATATATCACAAACTGAACTCTCAAAGAATGATTTTGGTTTTAAATCTTAATGTGTAATTTTTTCCTTTAGATGGTAGTTCAACTCTAACACCATCGTGATCTCGACAGTCTTGTTCGTGATCTTTTAGCTTATTTACAGAGTAGAAATGTTGCAAACATCTATAGCGTATATATATATTTTGGACCATTATATGTTACTTGTGATGCGATAAGTCTCGAAAGACTTTTTATCCAGAAGTAGTGGTCGGTCTTTTCGTCTTTGATATAGAGTAGGTTTATGTGTTTATCCGTCTTATTTTTTGTTGTTTTTAATGGACAGATTATATATTTCTTACCACCATTTTCTTCTTCGTATGCGTATACATTAATAGAAATTCCACTTCTTTTCTCAAAGGTTGGTATGCTATCCAATTTCATGGTAAATTCCAAACCCTTAAGTTCATCATCACACTCATGTCCGTAAGCTATGTATTTGTTCACTCTTTGAGGGTCTTTTTGTACTTGATGCAATGCAGATAGAACAGACCACAAAAAACATTTTTGATCATTGTTCTTAACATTAATTACCACCTGCTTAGTTTTGATTTTTTCTGGGAGATCAACATAAGAACTGCCCTTGAATGGTGCATATTTATTTATTCGCACTTCTAGTTTAAATATTCTGTTGAGTACCCACTGAGATCCCTTTGCTTCGAAAGCACCCATCTCAGCAATGATTTTCGATATACTGTTGGTATAATATTCTTCCAGATTAGTCGATTTCAGTATAATTTCGTTCTTTGTTTTAAAGGAGCTTTCTACATAATCAATATTCTCACCAATTCCCCTTTTGACTCAGTGAAGAATTTCATGTTCACTTTGAGTGATTTTAAATGTTTACTAAATAGTCTCGTGACAGTTTCTTTTACATCGTTTAGGAAATGATTTGGGCCTTTGTATGCATTCACATTCTTTACAGCATAAGTCTTGATCCTACTTTGAAATGCTGTTTCGAATTCTTCTACACTGAATCTGAGTGTGTACTTATGAATTTTACTTCTCAAGTGACTTCTTATCAGAGACGGTTTGTAATAGTGGCTACACGTTTCACATTTCACTTGTCTCTCGTGGGAACTCCTGTTTTGATATTAAATGTTGTGATGCTTTAAAAATTCCCCATGCATTTGTTGGTTCATGTGATTTATTATGTATTGGTGTAAGACCTTTGTGCAATCTGCTTTCAAGATGACTTCTTATGAGAGATGGTTTGTAAAAGTGATTACAAGTTTCACACTTGACATACTTCTCTTGAGATTTCTTCTTCTTTCTTTCCGCCAAAAGTCTTTCTTAAATTTATATCCTTTCCAAATATTACCAGTTGTGTTAGCCTTTTTCATTGCCATGGTCGTCATCATATTAGAAATCAGTTGATTTTTATTTGCGCCCATTTATTATATACAACATTTTATTTTTACGTATTCAAATTTTCTGAGCCACTCTTTTTTTTTTGCAACTACGCCCAAACGCAACTTTTTACGCGTATTTTTGCAGATGCACTCAAACGCAAAGTTTAACACAACTTTTTTTCTAATGACTACCATCTAACCAAATGCAACTGTTTAAGCCGCTTTTTTGCAACTGCTCCCAAACGCAACTTTTCGAGTCACTTTTTTTGCGCTTACTCCCAAATGCAACTTTTTGAGCCACTTTTTTTTACGGATGCGTTCGAATCGACATTTGATGTTTTGGATCAGAAAAACAACGGTAATTCTTTCTGATGGTTTTCTGATGGCTTGAGCATTCAATTTACCGATGGTTTTCTGATAACTGGGGCCGCGCTCGAATCGACATTTATATACTACTGTTGCTGCTCCTTATTTTTAGTGTTTGAAATTCCAATTCCATTCTCATGTTTTTCTGTGTGAGGAGGGGTGGGGGCGGGGAAGAGCATAGCCATTGTTTTTTATGATCGTCGCTAGAGCCAGAACTTCCGGAGCTGCATGGGTCATCATTCTCTTAAAAAGTGGTTTGTAGTTGAGCTCTAAGTTGGGATTGGTCCGAAGGTACTGAGCGATGTTTACAATATTGTTATCCGGAAAGACATAATCGTAGCCCGGGCCACTCCCCACCGACTCCATAACCCACAGTGGAGGAGGGTGGGGTGGGGGAGGTGCGACTGTCTGGAACGACTGCGATGTGTTCTGTAGCAAGTGACGAACAAGTGTTGTAAAAAGCATCCCTAGTTCGGTGCTGCACACTGTGGCCGCTGACCCCTAGGGACTAGGCTCTAGATGTCCTGTTTCCAGGCCGACCTCAGTGTACAGGGTGTATGCCACAAGCTAAAGTGTCGTAGACGGCGAGAAACTGCAGGTCGCACCCTCCTTGGTCGGAGGTGGCGATCAGGAGGCTTGGCTGCCGGCCCTTTTATCCTTCTCGGCCATCCCTTCTTCTGCTGGCATAGTGCGTTTGGGGAGGGGCCACAGCTGGTGCGAGGTCGGCATCTGGATCCTCCGAGCGGGCGGCGTAGTGAAGAGCTCCAGGATCTACGTTTCTTGTATGTGGCGGCATCTAGCGGTGCACTGCGTTACTTGCGAAGGACCTCTTGCATAGTGTGGGTTGCTCATCAGGCGAAATAATAATTATCATTGCGATGCCTGACTCGGCCCGGTAGGTAACACAGTCTTGCAGACGTCGGCGGCAGCGACATGACTCGTGGACAAGCTGTCAGGAGTGTATTAGACTGATGAGTAGCAGTCGTTTATTATGATAGAGAAGACGTAATGCGTCAAATTTACCTTGCATAGACTTTCAAAACAAGTTATGGGTAGATACCTGAGGAATTGGCGAGTTCAATGACCTGTAGGCTAGACTTCACAGTCTCATATGCTCTCATACAGATACCAACAGTTTGTTGGTTGATTGTTGTGGTGGTTAAAGGCGGTGGTTGGGAGCACAATTTATTGCATGTTCATTACTGTCTCATTCTTCTCCAGGAGCTGTCAAACAACACATCGACCAATTACATAAGTAACATATACGTACAAAAGTGTGAATTCCAACTTGTCTAGAAATGAACCCGCGAAATTCTCTCGTCTCTAGTTATTGGCCCGCGCGTCTAAGTGAGAAAACGTATCCTTATTTGACTGGGCCAATCGGAATAAAGTACTCCGATACTGAACGCCCGTGATTCGTGGACAGACACGACATGCCACATTTAAACTCATCCGACCACGAAAGTCCATATGAACAGAAGTATTTTGGAGAACAACTGGTCTTGAAATCTTTTCACGGAAAAACCCCTGTCCCTAAATTATGGGACATTACGTAGATGAAATATTGAGACATGTCTTGGCGGTGGACTCTGATGTAAGGAAGTGTTGTCTTGGTCACGGGGATTACAAGGGGTTACACAGTACCCTTCCACAAACAGCACCTGCCTTGCGTCGCTAGAGTGTTAGAAAATAACGTAACCAGAGACAGGTGTTCTTCGCAAAAAGGTTTTCAAGACCGGTAGTACTCCAGAACACTTTTGTTCACATTCACTTTTGCGGTTGGATGATTTTAAATGGCACGTGCCTTAAGCGTGTGTCTGCGAAGGACGTTCGGCATCGGAGAACTTTATTATAATTGGCCCAGCCAATTGAGAACACGCCTTCTCACGTAGACACGTGGCCAATAACCGAAGGAAGTCGTGGTTGTCGACGTACGTTATTGAAGTCTAGCATGGCCATAAATATGTTCGCGAAATTCGCCTATCTCTAGACTTCGTTATTATAACGACGAATCTTGTGCCAAACATAGAAAAATGCTGAATGTGAGCGCGTTTAAATCCTCCCATGTGTGTTTTGTGCAGAAGCTCCCAGAAAAAGGAGTTGTTCTGAATATATATATATATATATATATATATATATATATATATATATATATATATATATATATATATCGCAGTTTCATTTCTAGTGAAAATTAGCTAAATTCAAAGGAAAATACTTTAAATTTCTCTTTAATAACTATAGTCGCACTGAACTAAGAACGGGCTTTGCTCCGCCTACCCAAGTGAAAGAGAGAGGCAGATCGACTTGTAAAGCACCAACCACACTCCCTCCCACCTGCCGTACCAAAGTCGTCCAATTGTTTCCTTTCCCGGGCAGAAGTGGCCCGACATTCGCAGAGCTCACCAGTGATAAGTTACTGCGGCGCTACTATAATATGCGATATTTAAATAGTGTATTAAGGTCAACATCACACAAGCCCTAATTTTTAACTTTGTCATTCTGTGTGTATACAGTCGTGTACTAGTTGCAAAGGAAGGCCATATATGGATGACACAGATCGAGGCTCAGTGTCCAGTGCTGTTAGTATATTTACTGCGAGTAACCGGTTCTTACAGCTTGCTACTGCTATATGATGTGAATGTTTAGTTTCCGCATAACCGAATACCTTACACAAATACAGCAAAGATAAAATTATTACTAGAGATCAGCAAAATTCGCGTTATAATTTGGTCTCAAGCTAAAGTTCATAGTGCCGTACACACTCGAGCCCGTGTATTTTCTCTATTGGCTGCTGCATAATGTGAATCCACTCCCTTTTGGACTGGACTGCACGTGATTGGACTACATAAATTTTAAGTGTTCATTTATTGGCGCAGATTACTCAGGGCGTGTCAAATAAAATATGGTCCAATGACAAACTTATTCCAAAGGTACATTTGTTTGAAGTTTAAATTGTCCCCAAATAATAACGCGAATTTTGTGGGTCTCACATTATTACATATTCACCACACCTAAAATTAACACTCGGTGTGGAGCGGTAAAGCTTAGTGCAAACGCGAGTTAGAAATAAATGGTGCACTTACATCGGATATGTTGAACTTGAGGATGTTCTTCATGTAAGTTGGCAGCTCCGACAGGAAGGTGTAGGAGATGAAGTTCCCTCCAGTCTGACTAAGTATGGTCGCCCAAAGTGGAGCCGAACACAGAATCGCCCGCCAGGGCACAGGGTAGCTCACCTGGAACGAGCAGAGAATACATTTTTCTTAAGTCATCACAGTGCTTCATTGCAGGTACGGGTGTCGTATCAACGAAGACACATGAGCATCAAGAAGAAATACATTACGTGAGATATTTCTCAATACACTGCAGTAGTTTACTAAATTTAAGATTTCGTGATAAAGATTCCATAGTTAAGGCCCACTGTTTTTCGCGAAAAGATTCACGCGAAGGCTAGATCCTATTTGCAGACTTGCAGTCTTCATTTGACTATTGACCGTTTGTTTGCGCGAAGACAGTCTGTTACATGAGTGGACCAATCAGGCTAGGCCACGCCCTCGGTAAGCGAAGCGTGCGACTGATCAAAACTTCGTGGTGGGAGTGAACGCCGCTCGGCATGGAAGCCTCCCGTATGTGGCAGGTAGTGGATACGTCACTGCAGGAAGCTCATAATTGTTTATGTGATGTGGTAATATTGTAGGCGGTGGGTGTACGCTATAGCTTGCTGACGGATATGGGATACTGCATACGGCACAACACTCCATCTACTGTTCCAAGTAGCAATATGCTGCTGCCTATTTACTCTTAAACAGAGAGAGGCTGCGGTGGTGTACTGGTCAGACAACTCGCTCCTCCCCCCCCCCCCCCCATCAAGGAGAACTGGGTTTAATTAGCGATGGGACTGCTCCCAGATTTTCGCACGCAGGAATCGTGCCGGACGATGCCGCTGGTAGGCGGGTTTTCTCGGAGATCTCCCGTTTCCCCCGCCCTTTCATTCCAGCGCTGCACCATGCTCACCGTGATTTACCCTCATCGGCTCTCAATCTATATATTATAATAGATATGAATAAAAACAGCGAGAAAACACGTGCGTTCTAGAAATGAACTAGCGACCTTTCTGGGTCTTTAAGTATGGAGCAGCACTGGAATGCAAGGGCGGGGGAAACGGGAGATCCCTGAGAAAACCCGCCTAACAGTGGCTTCGTCCGGCGCGATTGCCACGTGCGAAAGTCCGGAAGCGGCCCCGCCGGGAATCGAACCCGTTTCGTTCACGTGGTAGGGGAGCAGTCTGACCACTACACCACCGCGGCCTCTCTACTGATTTGTAGAGATGATGGTCTATCTCGTGAAAAGTTGGCTGTTTGCTAGGATTCAACGTACTTTGCACATCTCCTACAGTTTTCTATCCTTACTGGCGGTCAGGCATGTATGAAGCTACAACCACATTTCACTGATGGGCCAATGAGGATTCTGATACTATAAGGCAGAACGTCCGTGATTGGTCTGCAAACAACTTGGCCGAGTCAGAACCAGTCATGAAAGAATAAACTAGTTATAATTTCATAGGAGACTAGCATCCCGCCATCGCTTCGATCAGGTGTTATGGAGTGACTATGCGTGACTACCTGCGAGCAATGGTTTTGTTAGCGCATACTTAGAAATCAGCCAAGTAGCTCATTTTTCTATGACTTGGTTTACAAATATTGAAATTTATAAAGAATTTATTTTTTTAAATTTAACATAAACTGTGTCCATCTGGAATAATGTAGCTTTCTAATGAGTTAGAGAAAGAATGATAAGAATCGGCCTTGCAGTTTCCGATATTACACGAGACACATAACCAAATTCACATTACTTCTTTATAATATTAATATAGATAATGGCTCAAGAAATTTTCGCGATTTTACATCATCTCTACTGATTGGTAAATGAGTTGATATGTGTGCCTGACCTTGGAGGTGTTTCGGGCGGAGTCCTTGAGGATGTAGTCTAGCTCCTCGGGCGAAATGGTTGGGTGCTCCTCGGGAGAGTTGTGCAGCAGCAGGATGCAGAGAACGCCCCATGCTATGCCCATGGCGCCGTACACGTAGAAGACGAGCTGCCACGACACGGCCGCCAACAACCCGGTGATGGCCATGGCCGTGATGGTCCCGATGTACATGACTGCCGACAACAACCACACACCGCTCCAAATACAGTTCTCCTCCTAACACTGCGCCTCATCGCTCCAGCTACACTACTCCTCCTAGCACTGAGACTCACCGCTCCAACAACAGTCCTCCTAACACTGAGCCTCTCCACCCCAGCTACAGAACTCCTCCTAACACTGCGCCTCATCGCTCCAGCTACACTACTCCTCCTAGCACTGAGACTCACCGCTCCAACAACAGTCCTCCTAACACTGAGCCACACCGCTCAGCTATAGTCCTCATAACACTAAGCCTTACCGCTCCAACTACAGTCTTCCTCCAAGCACTGAGCCTCTTCACCCCAGCTACAGTACTCCTCCTAACACTGAGCCTCATCACTCCAGCTACAGTAATCCTAACACTAAGCCACACCGCTCCAACTACAGTCCTCCTTACACTGAGCCTCATCGCTCCAGCTACAGTCCTCCTCCTAACACTGCGCCTCACAGCTCCAGCTACAGTCCTCCTCCTAACACTGAGCCTCACCGCTCCAGCTACAGGCCACCTAACATTGCGCCTCACCGCTCCAGCTACAGGCCGCTAGTCCTCCTCCTAACAATGAGTCTCACCGCTCCAGCTACAGTCCTCCTCCTAACACTGCGCCTCACCGCTCCAGCTACAGTCCTCCTAACACTGCGCCTCACCGCTCCAGCTAGTCCTCCTCCTAACACTGCGCCTCACCGCTCCAGCTAGTCCTCTTCCTAACACTGCGCCTCACCATCTCCCCCACTTGCTACCTTTCTAGTTACACTATCAACAATCTTTAACACTTTGACTACTATTCTCGAGTGTAGTTCGTGCAAAACTTGTTCTAATATTCCTCATAAAAAACGAAACTGGTCCGGGTAGACTTACATCAATTCCCTATTTCATAAGGATTTAAAATAGGAACTAATAAAACATCAACAATGAACTTCGTAAATGAACGATCAATTTTTGTATGGATACGGAAATGAACACGATATGATGTACATCATGTTACACACGAAATAAAATTTGGTTCTAAAACGGTATACTCGGCACACTATTGGTTGGCAGCCGGCCAATACGGGAAGATTGGTGTCGTTTTGACCAGTAGAATGGCGTTAAGTGACAATAGGGACTAACATAACACGGTGTCCCTGCAGCGGTATGGATATAGGCGACTAACGTCTAGCTTGACTTTAAAGCTGGTAAAAGTGTGCCGACCTCAAAGTGTTATAAGTTTTGAGAATGGATCTCAAACAAGAGCGATAGCATCTTTAACCCCTTATACCTTTGAGTATGGCACAGTTTTACGAGCACTGAAGACAAGGGCAGGAGTGAGCTGCCTATATTATCCACTGCAGTTATATACACTTGCCTTCGTCCTATTGGTCCTGGCTACACAGGACACGCTTTCTTTACTCTGCAACCTTTATTATTGGCTGGTCGTCGGCCAATGGAATCACGTGTTGACTGTGTGCTAATTAATGTGACGAGACGGATATAACATGTTCTACTATACATCGTGTTCAATTGAGAACGTATTAAAAATAACGAGTCTTTTCATACGAATTGAAATGTTGACTAGTTATAAGCAGGGCCACCTGTTTTTCGCGAAAAGATTTCAGGACACCTTGTACTCCAAAAAACTAGAGCTCAGATTCACTTTCCTGATTGGCTGAGTTTAACTGTCAAGTGTTCTAGGTGCCTGCCAGCGAATCACGGACATGCAGTGTTGAAGTTACCTTATTCTGATTGACCCTGTCAGGAAAGGACTGTCTCCCGACAAAGACACGTGGCCAATAACCAAACTAAAACTGCACGTATGCCATAGGACATTAGAGTCTAGGCTTCGCGTGAATCTTTTCGCGAAAAACAGGTGGCCCACCTTGTTATAAGTTTTTACTTAGATTCTGATTAAGTCAAGCGAAATAGTAGAGTTATAATGGGGTGAATTTTGTTTTCAAGAGCAAATAAATTTATATATAAACGTAGCCCCGTATATGTACGTGCATGTTCCTCAAAGGATTAACTTACGCATTAATTTTTCGTTCCAGGTGTTACAAGAAAGGAGATTTTTGATTTGTCATGTACGTAAGCATTAATTTTAATAACATAAACTTTAAACATATGATAAGAATTTCTGTTGGTCTATAACACAAGCAGCAACCAATAACAAAATGTTGGTCTGCTAGCTGTAGCCAACAGCGATAGCCAGGGAAAATAGGCTATCTGTTGTGGTGTTTGCATCTGAACTTGTACGACACTGACCATGATCTCTCCTATTTTGCAACACGTCATATGTGAACGAGTATACTCCGGATAATGTGTAAAGGGGTTAAACTAACGCAAATATGAGTTCTAGAAATTTTTCTTGCTAGAATATTACGAAATTAACTGTGGACTAGACATGGTTAATGCAGCTTGCGTAATGCGGCTGAAACTTTAGAATGGCTTCTTAAGATCAAATATTAACTATAGGTTGTTCACGGATAAAATGAGCACGTTTGAAATCCTTGCTAAAAATCTACTTGTATGCACGTTGTGTATTCCTCCGCCTAATGCAAAATGAACATTGCCATGGGCCTCATCACTTTATTCGTGTGTCGGTCATGTGGACCTGTAAAATTATTAGAAATGGTAATACATTACAAATCTGCTGATTTTTACACTTCTGTGCATAAAAAAAAAAAAAAAAAAAATAGAAAGCAAAATAAATAATTTCAAGTTATCACAAATGGTTAGGTATCAATTTTTATTCGATGTTAAGATATAGAACTACTTTCCATCTAATGTTACCAACTTTACTGGCGAATGTCACTCAGTGCGCCCATTAAAATATTTGCATGGAGGAGCAGTGGTTTTTTTTCTAAAATTCATTTCTAAAGTTACTGAAGTTATCGTGAACAGTCTTTAGACACAAACGACGACACTTACAAGAATTGAGCACCCCATTGAACTTCTGGTGTTCTTCACGGGGGAACCATTTCGAGAAGACTCCTTGCAGCGAAGGGAAAAATACCCCCTGAAATTCACACAAACAACGGGATTATACAACCGTGCAGCATCCGAGACCAGTTCCACCATAGGAAGTACTCTTGTCTAACATTCTCGAGCCACTGAGTATACCGACACTTAACATAACGTGTACATAAGTTCAACAAGTCTGTGCTAACAATTGTCCTTTTGTAATTTTATCGTATTACCCACAGTAATACAAACTAACATGACACAGAAACTGTCTGGACGTTTTTTGACTGGTCAAGTGATTTGCTCCAGTCTTGACGCCACGAAAGTTGCCACAGGTATACCACCAGATTCTTATAAGAATTCACTTATAATCTCGCTAGGGAACATATGATGATATGGGCTGTTCACGGTAAAGTGAGCAATTTTGAAAGCCCTGCTTAAGATCTACTTGTATGCATGTTATGTATTCTTCCGTCTTATGTAAAATTAGCTTTCGGTCAAGTGAATATGTTAAATGATTGGAAAGTGAATGTTTTTTAATATCTGACCATTTTTACACTTTGGTGCTTTAAAAAACAGAAAGCAAAAGAAATAATTCGAGTTATCAAAAATTTTTACCTGACACTTTTTATTAGATGTTAAGATATGGAACTACTTTCTATCCATCGTTACCAACTTTATTGGGCGAATGCCACTCAGTGAACCCATTACAATATATGCAGGCTGGCACAGTGATTTTTCTAATGTTCATTTCAAATGTCCTTATTTTATCGTGAACACCTTAAACCAAAGAATTCTATGATAGCTTTAAGCGATCATTAACAGGCATATTGAAGAACACTGAGCGATAAAATACCTTATTCAAGATTACTGAAGCAACAACGGAGAATGAATGTGTCAGTTTTGCGTGTAAGCTAGACTCAATTACTTCTAGAAATCAGTGTCTTTAGAGTGTATGCTGCATTTAATCTAAGCACAAAGAGTTCCTGTTTGTTAGTCAGATTTTCCAGTGTTCTCTAACTTAGTAAAGTTTTTTTTTTATCGGAACAGTTAAATTCTTATATTGCAATTTTTTTCTTTCTCATAGATGTTTTGTCTCATTTTTACGCAATAAACTATTTAAATGTTCTACATAATTTTTTGGAAAATTCAATCTTATTATGACAGAAATGATTATGTATCCTCTCGAAATACGTTTACTACAATTATAAAAAGGTGAACAAATTTATGAAAGGTTTATTGATGGTGAAATTGAAGGGGATGTCTGAAATACGAAGGGAGTTTTTTGATAGTTCGGTGTCAGGCAGTACAAAAAATTCTCTGAATAGCACAGGGCTCACCAGGATCATTTTTGTGTCAAATGACAATACAAACTAAACAGCGTGGCTTTAATGTGTCAAAACAGCTCAGGTGAAAGTTTATGTTACCAAAATAACAAGGGCGTTAACTTAGTTGGGTCCAAAAGTGGTCTACGTAACTGAGATAGAGTAACGTTGCTGTCTGCAGTTAAAAATCCGTGTCCGAAACCACCAGGAGACCACTATTTAGGTCAGTAAATCGACCACGTGACCCAGTTAATGCCCTGCATATTTCGGGATTTGTAGTCGAAATTTATTGAGCTGGAGAAGCACGCAAAATTACCAAATACCTCCGCAAAATTGCCTGCGATTATTTACGTCATATTTCATGTATATTAAAGAACATATTAAGCAAATCCAAACTAAAAACAAAGAAGGAAAACGTAGCAATGAATCACAGAACCTCATAAAATGATATTTTTTAATGGAGGTTTTGGGACCACGGTGGCTGACCAGCTAAACTGCTCGCCTACTACTAGGGCGAACCGTATTCAAGGTCGGCGGGTATTCTAGGCAATCTACCTTTCCCCCCACCCATTCATTCCTGTGCTGCTCCATATTCACCTCACTCCACCTTCATCGGCTCTCAAGATATCGCTGGTATGAATCGTTAAAATTTCTTCACTTCTCTAAATGGAGGTTTTGCTTACGGGGGCCAGTTAATAAAATAATTTTATAATTTTCACAAAGAAAGGACTTGTTATATTCTTTTTTATTTTCGTTGCCTGAGAAACAAAGAGCCATCGAAACATTCAGTAATGCAGTTCCTTAACTGAACAATAGGAACGGTGCTCATTGCCGTTCGAATTCAAACACCCTAAACTCCCCAATTCCTAAACGACCAGTCGACGATTTCGGACACAGCTAATGGAACTGAAAACTTACTAACCATGCTATACTATACTATACTATACTATACTATACTATACTATACTAGGACAAACACAACTTCACGGGAGTGCGCGTACCGCAGAAGGAATAGGGAACAGAGTGCGCATGCCAAGTGCGCAGTGACCAAACTCCGATAACTACCAAAACCCCATGGCTTCCACTAAGGTTGTCATGCATTAAGCAAAAATTTGGGTTTTAAAAGTCTGTTAGTACGTCCTCAGGTAAAGTTTACAATGACGCTAATTACATCCAATGCTTTGTTGTACGCAAAATTACGTGAAACCAACTTAAAGGAAAGTATTGACAAAAATGGATAAATTTAAGATGGCGGTGACTGATCCTCGTTAAGGAGGATGGAACTACTTTCACATCTACGTGGAACTACTTTCACTACTACATGGAACTACTTTCACTACTATATGGAACTACTTCCACTACTATGTGGAAATACTTTCACTACTATGTGGTGCTACTTTCACTACTACATGGAACTACTTTCATTAATATCTGGAACTACTTTCACTACTACATGGAACTACTTTCATTAATATGCGGAACTACTTTCACTACTACGTGGAACTACTTTCACTACTATGTGGAACTACTTTCACTACTACTTGGAACTACTTTCACTACTACGTGGACTTTCACTACTACGCGGAACTACTTTCATTAATATGCGGAACTACTTTCACTACTATGAGGAACTACTTTCATTAATATGCGGAACTACTTTCACTACTACATGGAACTACTTTCACTAGTATGTGGATCCACTTTCACTACTACGTGGAACTACTTTCACTACTATGTGGAACTACTTTCACTAGGATGTGGATCCACTTTCACTACTACGTGGAACTACTTTCACTAGTATGTGGACCCACTTTCACTACTACGTGGAACTACTTTCATTAATATGTAGAACTACTTTCATTAATATGCGGAACTACTTTCACTACTACATGGAACTACTTTCATTACTACGTGGAACTACTTTCACTACAACGTGGAACTACTTTCACTACTACGTGGAACTACTTTCACTACTACGTGGAACTACTTTCATTAAAATGTGGAACTACTTTCACTGCTACGTGGAACTACTTTCACTACTATGTGGAACTACTTTCACTACTACGTGGAACTACTTTCATTAATATGTGGAACTACTTTCATTACTATGTGGAATTACTTCCACTACTATGTGAAATCCTTTCACTGCTACGTGGACATTCACTACTATGTGGAACTACTTTCATTAATATGCGGAACTACTTTCACTACTATGTGGAACTACTTTCATTAATATGCGGAACTACTTCCACTATTATGTGGAACTACTTTCATTAATATGTGGAACTACTTTCACTACTACATGGAACTACTTTCATTAATATGTGGAACTACTTTCACTACTATGTGGAACTACTTTCTATACTATCTGTAACTACTTTCACTACTAAGTAGAACTATTTTCAGTCCGTCGTTACCAAGTTTACAGGGCGCATGTCACTCAATTGCGCCCATTACAACATATACATTTTGGAGCTGTGATATTTCTGTAGGGTTGATTTCAGAAATGCTCACTTTATATACATCAAAAATTCGCAGATTAGTTCCGAGACAAGTTGGAATTCACAAACGTGTACGTTCATGTTCCTTTTGTAATTCGTCGACGCATTGTTTTTCACTGCCTGGAGATAAATGAATAAGGACAGTTGTTTCTCGCGTAAATATTTGTGGTCATACTAGACTTCAATATTCTACGTCCAAAACCACAACTTCCTTTGGTTATTGGTCATGAGAAGACACGTTCTTATTTGACTGGGCCAATCGTAATAAAGATACTCCGATACTGAGCGTCCTTGATTCGCGGACAGACACTTTGAGGCACGCGCCGTTTAAACTCATCCAACAACGAAAGTGCGTATGAAGAGAAGTGATATAGAGTACAACTTGTCTTGAAATCTTTTCGCGAAGAACACCCGTTCCTATAAATGAGCCAATAACAAATATGTTTTGAATTGCAAGCCGAATCACCGCATTGTACTGACACAACATGTGACCAATTAACAGTTGATATCTGCATGAGAGTTGTGAAGTCGAGCCGGCAGGTCATTGAACTCGCGAATTTTCCATGTCCTTATCACTTGATCGTGAACAGCTGAAAGAACAATATAAGTACTAACTTGAGTGAGATATTGAGAATCAATATTTGTGAGAAGGCAAGTAGTGTATCGTTCTTCGCCAGCACGTGTGCTGGAACTGGTCTAGTCAAACTCAGCCAAACCAAACGTGTTTAATATTACGTACAAATGTGGTATTAATAAGGTCTCAGTCAGTTGGCCTATAAAATGATTTTTTTTTGTACTGGAGTATTAATTTTCAAAAGGCAAAAAGTCCTTTTTTATAGTGTAATATTTTATTTCAACTTTGTATTTAAGGGCAAATAGCCCTTACTTTATATTGCATAACACAGCATAAGTGTTGCTGATTATACTATTTCTAAATGATAAAGTTTATGGTAAATGTTTTATGCAATGGCTAGACACCTGAGAAATTCGCGAGTTCAATGACCTGTAGGCTATACTTCACAGTATTATATACTCTCATACAGATACCAACTGTTTATTGGTTGATTGTTGTGTTAGTGAAAGGTGGTGGTTGGGCGCACAATTTATTGCATGTTTGTTATTGGCTCATTTATCTCCTGGAGGTGACAAACAATTCGTCGACCAATTACAAACGTAACATGAACGTACAAGTGTGTGAATTTAAACTTTTCTAGAAATGAACTCGCGAAATCCTCGGGTCTCTAGTAATGGTAAAGCATATATGTTTTCTAAATGCCTGAAATGTTTTAAAACACGTAGTCTTATATCGCTACTTTTATTTTTCTAATCTCTCGCTGTCTCTAAGGAAAGAATTTATGGTTTTTTCTCAACCTGTTAAATGAAAAGGTGAATGACACGTTGGGAATTAAATAATCTTGTTGGAATATTGCGTGTTATAATATTTGTGAATTAGTCACACTGCCTTGAATGAACATGAGTTACTCACGCATGAAATCGAGCTTACAGGCTATTGAACTCTCGTTTTTTTTATATGTCTATCACTAGAGAACTGCAAAATTCGCGCTTTTGTTTGGGGGCACTTTAAACTTTCAACACATGCACCTTTGCAATAAGTTTCTCAGTGGACCATATTTTATTTGACACGCCCTGAGTAATATGCGCTAGTAAATGAACACTTAACAACTATGTAGTCCAATCATATTCAGTCCAGTCTGAAAGGGAGTGACTTCACGTCTATGCAGCAGCCAATGGAGAAACGATGCTGTCTCCTTTACGTACAGTAGCCTACTGTGAAGTTAAGCCTGATGTAAAATAATAACGCGAATTTTGCAGGTCCCTATGGATGACTTTAATCGTGAAGAGCTTTGAATATGTGTGTGAGATACTCACGCAGAGCATCCCTTGCGACACCCTGGCGGCGATGAGCGCTGCCACGTGCCAGTTTGCCATGAGCGGGCTGAGGGCGAACATGATGCCAGCCAGGCCGATACCTCCGCCTATAACAGACTTAGTACCCAGTATCTCCGACAGGCGGCCTCCCAGCAGCTGCGTCGCTACGTAGCCGTAGTAGAAGGAGCTCAGCAGCACCCCTTGCATACTCTCACTCCAATCGAAGTCATAGCGCTTGTGCTGCCACCAACAACACAACATTCCCTCTCTCTTACGGTACATTCACGGCTGCTTCTGATGCCGCTCTCAAGCTCTACTTCCAGGGTATTCCTCCGCCTCACCAACTTTAACCATAGACTAAATATGAGGTAGAGCGCATATTCGTCTTCTGCGCATGTACCCAACATTGAGCTAACCCAAAAGAACACAACTGCCAAGTCACATGGTCAACAGTGATGAACGTTTGTTTTTATATCCTAATTTTTTTAATGACAGGTACGTACATTCATAATAATAAAATTATTTTACCAAACAGAATTTAAACAAACGGCATTACAAATTGGTTGGAGGAAGTATGAAAACATCGCGAAGCACTTGTTTTATAAACAGTTTTCCGAACCACGCCGTTTCTGATAGACGTGCTGGCAGAAAAGCAGTTCAATGTTAACACGGAGATTGGTTATGCGCAACCAGAGAGATCAATCTTCCTCATCTCTAGTCTATGACTTTAACACTTTGAGTACACTCTAAGAAATTATTCTTTAATTTACCATGCCAGTATATATGCTTAGTGAGAAAGCAGGAATGGCAATTTTTTCTCCTATTTATTAATTTTAGCGTTCCTACATTTTGTCAGGAAGCAGCCAAATGCATAGGGAAGTTCCCAACTTTGTATAGCAGCGACGCTAAACATTCCTATATCTGCAGCTTGATGTGTGGTATTATTACCATACAGCGTATAGGTTAAAAACTTCCATTACACTTTAGGAAGTTTACCAGAAAATGTTTTGCTGTGTACGGCCACCTGTTTTTCGCGAAAAGATTTACGCGAATGCTATGCTCTAATGTCCTATGTCATACGTGCAGGTTTCTTTTAGTTATTAGCCACATGTCTTTGTCCGGAAACAGTGCCTTGCCTCACTGGGTAAATCGTGATCAGATAACTCCGACACTCGGTGCTCGTGATTCGCGGACAGACACCTGCAATGCGTGACAGCTGAAACAATAAAATCACGAAAATGGATATGAGCTCTGGTGTTTTAAAATTCAAGTAGTCCTGGAATATTTTCGCGAAAAACAGGTGGCCCTAATATCGAGGTCAGCAGACATTTACAAGACAACCAAGATAAGTTAGAAGTGAGTAACTTATATCCGCCACTGCAGGAACACGGGTTCTATTGGCCTCTGTGTTCCCACTCACTACGGTTCTAGTACAGGCCAACATGACAATGGAGACGCTTACTGTGCTCTACAACGTTCATTATTGGCTGGTCATCAGTCGCTAAGACGCTGAGTTGGTTTTGACCCAGTGAAATGTCTTAATTTGTGGAATATGTTTTACAATCACACCTGTCCCTTCGCCGAGATGTAACTAAAACATATTTGTAGTCAGGAAAGTTAATGTTACTGAGCTGCAGAGTTCTTGTAAGATCCTGTTAAACCCAGGCAGTAGAACGACTGCGTGAAAATGCTAGTTTTCTTTTCAACGACAAAGAAATTTTCAAAATATTTTTCCTCGAGCTACACTCGAGTGAAGTCCTTAAAGTGTTAATGAATGGTTTCGGGATGTTGCAAACAAAATTTTTTTTTTGTTGCGTTCTGTACTTAATTCAACACCACACTTTTCCGTTGTCACCGCCATTGTAAACTATATGACGGTACGCGAATCATTCACCCACAGGTAAGATCATTGGTCATTGACCTTCGCAGTGAGCTGTGAAGACCAAAAATTACCTACAGGTGCGCGATGTACACAATTGTATACACTGGGTCTGAACGGGTTAACCGAGTTAAGAGAATTAATCAGAGAGACAGCGCATAAGAACTATTTCTTACTAAGCATTGCCAACACACCTATTTTCTCCCCGCTTTCATTCACATTAATTATAATTGTAATAACATAATTAGAGACCCTGAAATAGCACGAATTCATTTAAAGAAAAGTTACGCTTCAAACACGTGTACACCCAATAATTGAACTGCAAGAAAAAGAGCACCAAATCCCTTGCTACATATTCTGAAGCAAAACTTGGGCATCGGCCAATGAGGAATTTGTTAAGGCTCTATTACACTGAGGATTTTGGCGTCCAGCTGGTTGTCAAATGAATCCGCGAAATTTCGGAGTCTATAATTGTAATTTATAAATAACATAAAAGTATAAGCTCAAAATAGTAAATAGTAAGGTACACACTGAGAGAAAATCGAACAAAATATTTGTTTCTATAGGGCCAAATATATATTTAGTTATCCAAACAAAATATACTGTTGAGCAAACAAAATTTAAAAAGCAACAAAATTACTTTTGCGTGTAGGGGGAGTGGGGGGGGGGGGTGGCATATTTCGTCCCCGTGTCTAATTTCGTCCCCTCGTGTATCTTGCCTGATAGCTGCTGCAACCTGGCGACAGCGCAAGGAACTGTTAGAACCACACCTTGTTAGTATCCCGCTAGAGCGCAGATAGTGTAGTCACGGCAGATGGTGTAGTTTGGTTGTTGACAATGTTTTTGTGTTTTCGGATGAGGCAAGTCCTTGAAAACATCTACTTAAGTAACATGTTACGTCCAAAATAGGTATACATATTATTTGAGATCTATGTTATTCACTTATGAGGGATTTAAACTTTGGCTGATAAATATTGCGTTGACGCCATATATTGTTGTTTTTATGCATCTGAAATGGCTTTGAGTGTTAAGCGGAGTCTGCCCCTAATTTCGTCCAGGGGACGAAATTTGGAGCATATTTTTGAAGGTCAGTATGTTTTATTTCTTATATGGCGAGATGCAAGACATGGAATAAAGAGGCAATGCGGAGAGCCATACGTGCAGTTAAAGCAAAAAAAAAATGAGATACAAATCTGCGAACAAGACATTCAAACCTACTCGCGCAACATTGAAAGAATATGTTAGAAGAAGGGGCGACCTCACAGCAGAAGAATTAGTGGGCATAGAAATTGGCAGAAAACCAATTTTTCCTGACACATTGGAGAATGAATTAGTGGAGTACTGTACGACCATGGAAATCAGTGGTGGCTGCTGTGGTAGGGCTGCGGGGCGCAGCCCTCCTAACAAAATCTCAGAACGCATACCTCTACTTATCTGCTGCTTAGTAGATAATACTACGTATGAATACGGAGGTTATTTCGCAGATAATGTTTTTAAGATGGACGAGACTCACTCTTGCCACGAGAGAAATGTTTTTGTAAATGCTGAGTGATGGGGGTGGGTAGAGCTAGTAGAGAGAGATGGCCGTAACGTAGGACTAGGGGTGCTATCGGAGGGAGGGAAGACTTCAGCGGCTCGGCCCTTTTCAGCCAATCGCATGCTGTAAATCGGAGAGAGATGGGCGCGCCCCTGCTCGAACAAAAAATGGTTTCCAGGAACTTGACAAAGCTACCAAAACTACATGTTTTGTAGCCACACTTTTACGCTCCACTCTTTTGCAGTTGTTAAACACATTTCTTAACAATGCTTGTATATATTTCGAATATTTTTTATTTATAGACATCGTTCAAACTCGCGTGAGCTTCAAATATAGTGTGTAATACTCTGAATAAGTTTGTTATTAATTAATGATGAGCTATGAACATCGGTCAGAAACAGGGTTGAATTGTTGTTAATGTCGTGTTGTGTATACTTGTAAATAATTGTTAATTCGACGAGTAACATTTTAAACATTATTATGACAAAGATTTTCAACTACGAGAATAAACTAGAGTTACAGAATCTGGAACCAGCAAGGCCACAGTTAAATATAATTCAGCAACAAAGCCATGGTAGTAAATGGTTCGTATACGAGAAAATTCGACGTAAGTACATACAATTTCGCGGACTGGCTATGCGGGTGCGAAGTTGGAAATGTGTTGTTTTGTTTAATTTTTTTTTGCTAATGAAACCTAATGATCTTTCGTGGACTGTCAATGGGGTAAAAAATTTAAAACATTTGGGAGACAAAGTTAAAAGACATATATCATGTTCGCAACATATAAAAAATGCCATAAAATGTTCATTGCTTGGTAAGGTGAACATACATTGCCAGTTAGATAACGCGTACAGGTTGATGAGTGGATTTTTTTTACAAATATATTAATTAAGATATGCCACTTTCATCCTCTAATTTAAATTTGACATGAATTTTGTATGTACTGTAGGCTATGTAAATTGGTGTTTGGTTTTAAAATTATTTGTTTTAGTATATATAAGTTATCATTATTAGTAAGGTAGAATTGGTATTATTATGTTATCTCTCGTCGTCTCGTGTAATGTACCACACCATGTAGGTACTGGTTGGAAGGCATATAACCTAAACAAACTTAAAACAAATACATACCTGTGGTAGTGATTAGACCTGAACCAGCAGCCACAGTATGTTGACCATTACAAATCGGGCGATGATACATTTTTCTTCAAACAACCACACTTATTTTTTGTATGTATCTACATGAGCTACACTTGCTTAAGCCTGTCGTACGCAATAAATTTATCACTGTGCCTATTAAAAAAATTATATTTATAATGATATGAGTTATCGCTACAGCCCTCCCAAGTCACCTGCCGCCACTGCATGGAATGCCATTTTTATGGTCTACTTGTTAAAGACCAGTAAAGCTGCTGGTCGCAAATTGTTACGTGCGTTCCTGAAACGACATCCTCGGTAGTCCCTAAGGAAACCACAGCCATTATCTCTTGCCAGAATAAATGGATTCAGCCAAGAAAATAAAAGCAACTTTCCCTCTGTGTTAGAGCCAGAACTAGCGAAAGTAAAGCACAGCCCTCTAAAAATATTCAATGTTGACGAAACGGATTTCTATTGCTCAGCACAAGAGCCAAAAAGTCGTCGCAATGAAAGGGAAAAGAGAAGTTCACAAAATGTCATCTGCTGAAAGGGGGTCATTGATGTCTGTGATGCGTATGTCGGCCGCAGGCAAATGCATCCCTCCGATGATGATTTTGCCAAGAAAAATTATGAAATCAGAACTTATGGATGGGGCTCCCTCTGAAAGTATTGGGTCTGTTCACGAATCTGGGTGGATCACTGGCGATCTATTTTTTAAAATGGTTCCAGCATTTCGTATCGGACCATCGCTTGAAGATCCTGTTGTTTTAATATTAGATGGACACTAATCCCACACACGGGACATAAACGTGATTGATTGTGCTTGCGAAAATGGAGTTTCCATTGTCAGCTTACCACCGCACTCTACAGCTTAACACCAGCCTCTGGATGTTGCTATTAAGATCCCCTTTAAAACTTGTTATGCTCAGGCTATTGAGAATTGCCTTCGTAGCAACCACGGTCGTGTGGTTAATAATCTGCAGCTTGCTAGGCTTTTTGTTTCTGAAGCATGCGTAAGAGCGGCAAATATGGAAGTTTCAGTCAATGGTTTTCGCAAAACTGGTATCGTTCCTTACGATTCTAATATCTTCAGTGAAGTGGATTTTTTGGCTCACGATGAACAAACAAATGAAGTTGAAGGAATTGCTACCAACCTTACTATGCTAATATCTTCAGTGAAGTGGATTTTTTGGCTCACGATGAACAAACAAATGAAGTTGAAGGAATTGCTACCAACCTTACTATGCTAATATCTTCAGTGAAGTGGATTTTTTGGCTCACGATGAACAAACAAATGAAGTTAAAGGAATTGCTACCAACCTTACTATGCTAATATCTTCAGTGAAGTGGATTTTTTGGCTCACGATGAACAAACAAATGAAGTAGAAGGAATTGCTACCAACCTTACTATGCTAATATCTTCAGTGGAGTGGATTTTTTGGCTCATGATGAACAAACAAATGAAGTAGAAGGAATTGCTACCAACCCCCCCTCCCCGCCATATCCTGCAGTCAGCCCACAACACATCAGAGCTATTCCTGTGATCCATCCATCGACTACTACAAGACGTGGTTCTGCGGTTATGTTGACAAGCTCTCCACACAAACGAAATGCTGAAGTTGCTGTAACAAAACGAAACAAGGTGTGCGGCAAACGACACGCGGCTCCACAAAAACAACAACCAAGATTGAAAAAAAAAAACGGAAATCAGTAGCAGCTTCCAGTGACAGTGACAATATTGTAGACATTGACTATGTGTGAACTGATGACGAAGATAGCAATGGTGATGATGCTGAATGTCCTATTTGTAGAAAAAACTTTTTCTTCACGTAAACATGGTGAGAAATGTATTCGCTGTACGAAGTGTGTTATCTGTGGGGATAGGAAAAATTCGCGAGTTCAATGACCTGTAGGGTAGACTCCACAGTCATGTGTATACTAGAGCCTCAGATGTTTGTTCATTGGCTGCTGCCCCAGACAGTAGCCAGTGTTACTCCACACCTGGCAGTATGGCACTCCCTACTTGTTTGGAAAGCTGAACTTCTGTATTCGGATGTGTTTTGCAAGTCCAATAATTTTTTTAATGTAAAATAAAGTGCACATTTTTCCAAGTCTCTAACAATTGTGTGTTACATTTCTACATAAATATTTTTATTTTTTATTTTTTTTTAATTTTAGAAACGGAGAAAATGTAGAAGGTGTTATTTTAGTTTTTTTTTTTAAGGAAAAAAGTAAAGGGGACGAAATTAGGAACACTTATTTCAAAATTCTATTCCCACCGGCTGTCTCATATTCTATTCCTACCGACTATCACATTTTTTTTTTTCAACGTGGATATTATTTTGTTTTCTGTAAGTGAAATATTATCTTATCGATGGATAGTTGTAGAGCAAATATACACATTTTGGAACAAGAGCACTACTGAGGGCTCTGAGAGGCCTAAATACGACTAGGGGACGAAATATGGCAAAAAAAAAAATTATATTGTCTACTAAATATCTTGTTGAATCAACTGTATATGTTTGTTTGGCCACTCATTTGACTGCCTTCATTGGAAAATACGGCTCGAGAGTTTGTTTATAAATTTTGTGACGATCAGGATAGTAAACATGTTTGTTAGTGCATCTATTGATGATTAACAATCGTATAAACACATTAATAAAACAATGCAACAAGAAACGGACAAGTAAAGCTGTAAAACATGAAATATTTGTTTGCACACGTTGCTCAATGTTTGAAGTGTATATATATTTAAAAGCTTTCCGGCGTCATCATTTGTCACATTAGCTGAGATTACTAAGGCGTAACGCTCGGGCTCAGGTGATCTAGGTTCGAAACTAGGTCAGAATTGCAAAATTTTGTATATCAGCCCAAAACTGTTTAATGCACGTGTAGCCAAACAAATCTCCAGTTGCACCAACCAAATATTACAGTTTGTGGCAACCAAACGACAACAACAAAATAATTTGGTTTGAGAAACAAAATGTTTCATTGCCCCTATACAAACAAATAATTTGGTTGCGCCAAACAAATCTTGTTTTGATTCAACAAAACTTTTTTCTCAGTGTACTCTTACGTAAATAGAAGTATAAAACACGTGTGATACATAGAGCCCCGAGTATTTCGCGGATGGAGTTGGCAGCAAGCTTAGGCTGTACAGACCTCTATACACTCGAGACATTATCGTTTGCTTGTTGGTAGCTGTGATCAAGTGGGTCCTCTGTACAGGCTGCCAGAAACTCGCTCGCACTACTGCTTCCTGCTTATTACTGGCTCACAGTTAAACGGGGCGTGTCTAAACAACTGCCGTCCAATCACAACATTAGGAGAGAAGAACAAGTTGTTTGGAGTCCAGCTGGCCTCCGAATGAATTCGCTAAATACTCGTGGCTCTAGTGATACATTAATTATTCAGAAAAAAACCAGCACGTCGTACACAGGGAGATTTTTCAAAAGTTTTATTCACAAATTATGAAGATACCGTAAATAGACTATGCAAAATATTCCCGTCGAATTACGAAAAATGTACTGACGAAAAAATATTCACAAATCTCAATAAAAGCACAGAGTAGATCAACATACAGAAACAGAATGGCATGGCGGTTCATCTGATGTGGACATACCCTTTCTCTGATTGGTCGAGAGAGGATCTGGGAACGGGCTTTGTGTCTGATTGGCTACTGCGCGCTGCGAAACGTATCCTGTTGGCTGAGCTACTGGCTAGTAAATAAGTTACCAGGGGCTGATTGGCGTGTTGTTGATTAGCGACACCCTTTCGGCGGAGTGTGTGGCAGGAGTTCGTGGAATAAGCGGCTATTATCCATTTCATTCTTTTTGACGCGAATACGTCTTTAAATTTGCAACCATAATGGGAGATAATCCAGAAAATCCAATGATAACAAAATTGGGGGATATAGTTTGGCATTGCAGCCCCGAATCTATCGTCTACATTCAAGATTCAATTACACCACTGGATTGCCAAAGGATCAAAGAATATGATACGTTGAGTGAGGACTGCGAACCATCGCGTGCTGAAAAAAAAAAAGGGGGGGGGGGGTTCCGCAATTTTCAGTTCATTTTCGTCGCGTCTCATAACTTCCGGGTAGTATATCTTTTGATGAGAAGAAGCTACGACGCTCGTTTAAGATTTTATCGACAGCTCTCGTCAAGATCAACCGATTGCGCTTATAACAACATTCGTGTGGTGTGGTTATAGTGAAATTGTATGCGTTTATGTAAAAAAAAAAAAAAAATAGAAGAAAATTGATCAAAATTTCAGCCTATCCTCGTCAAAAAACCAAGTCGAAATACAGAAATCGTATACTGTTCGAAAGAGCATCTCAAAAAGCAATCCAGTGATACCCATAAAACCCTATATGATCGAGTGAAGCGGAGCCGGGAACGTAAAATAAACATCAAGGCGTCCGAGCGCGTAACTCAAAACAAACGGCCGTGTCCCCAACACAGCCAAAACCCAATTATTTACTCTGTTCATATGTTCCCGATTGCATGGCCATCAGCTCCGCCCTTCTCTGTGTAATTATTTACTCCGTTGCAAAGCGTTAAACGGACACTAATACGATCCTGAGCAAAATCAATAGATACCCGTGGCATTCGCCTTATAATTTGGGGACACTTTAAACTTCAAACACATGTACCTTTGCAAATAGTTTGTCGCTGGACCTTACTTTATTTGACACGCCCTGAGTAACTCTGCGGCAATATATGAACGCTTCACAACCATGTGGTCCAATCACGTGCAGTACAGTCAGAAAGTGAGTGATATACATTGGCTGCTGTTGCTACCACGGCGATAAGCATCGATTTTTTTTATTCGACTTGGTTGCACGTGATTCGGTCACGACATTTCCCCTTGTTTTTTTCTTCTTTTTTTACTGGCTTACGAGTTGTCCAGGGCGTTTCCTAAAAACTCTGGTCTAACTGTGAAGGGAACACACACGAGTATAATACTACTGAAGTCTAGCATGTTGCCGATCGACTCTGGTCCAACTATGAAGGGAACACACACGAGTATAATACTACTGAAGTCTAGCATGTTGCCGATCGACTCTGGTCCAACTGTGAAGGGAACGCACACGAGTATAATACTACTGAAGTCTAGCATGTTGCCGAACGACTCTGGTCCAACTGTGAAGGGAACCCACACGAGTATAATACTACTGAAGTCTAGCATGTTGCCGATCGACTCTGGTCCAACTGTGAAGGGAACACACACGAGTATAATACTACTGAAGTCTATCATGTTGCCGAACGACTCTGGTCCAACTGTGAAGGGAACACACACGAGTATAATACTACTGAAGTCTATCATGTTGCCGAACGACTCTGGTCCAACTGTGAAGGGAACACACACGAGTATAATACTACTGAAGTCTATCATGTTGCCGAACAACTCTGGTCCAACTGTGAAGGGAACACACACGAGTATAATACTACTGAAGTCTATCATGTTGCCGAACGACTCTGGTCCAACTGTGAAGGGAACACACACGAGTATAATACTACTGAAGTCTATCATGTTGCCGAACAACTCTGGTCCAACTGTGAAGGGAACACACACGAGTATAATACTATTGAAGTCTAGCATGTTGCGAACTACTCTGGTCCAACTGTGAAGGGAGCACACACGAGTATAATACTACTGAAGTCTAGCATGTTGCCGATCAACTCTGGTCCAACTGTGAAGGGAGCACACACGAGTATAATACTACTGAAGTCTAGCATGTTGCCGATCGACTCTGGTCCAACTGTGAAGGGAGCACACACGAGTATAATACTACTGAAGTCTAGCATGTTGCCGAACTACTCTGGTCCAACTGTGAAGGGAACACACACGAGTATAATACTACTGAAGTCTAGCATGTTGCCGAACAACTCTGGTCCAACTGTGAAGGGAACACACACGAGTATAATACTACTGAAGTCTATCATGTTGCCGAACAACTCTGGTCCAACTGTGAAGGGAACACACACGAGTATAATACTACTGAAGTCTATCATGTTGCCGAACGACTCTGGTCCAACTGTGAAGGGAACACACACGAGTATAATACTACTGAAGTCTATCATGTTGCCGAACAACTCTGGTCCAACTGTGAAGGGAACACACACGAGTATAATACTATTGAAGTCTAGCATGTTGCGAACTACTCTGGTCCAACTGTGAAGGGAGCACACACGAGTATAATACTACTGAAGTCTAGCATGTTGCCGATCAACTCTGGTCCAAACTGTGAAGGGAGCACACACGAGTATAATACTACTGAAGTCTAGCATGTTGCCGAACTACTCTGGTCCAACTGTGAAGGGAGCACACACGAGTATAATACTACTGAAGTCTAGCATGTTGCCGATCAACTCTGGTCCAACTGTGAAGGGAGCACACACGAGTATAATACTACTGAAGTCTAGCATGTTGCCGATCGACTCTGGTCCAACTGTGAAGGGAGCACACACGAGTATAATACTACTGAAGTCTAGCATGTTGCCGAACTACTCTGGTCCAACTGTGAAGGGAACACACACGAGTATAATACTACTGAAGTCTAGCATGTTGCCGATCGACTCTGGTCCAACTGTGAAGGGAGCACACACGAGTATAATACTACTGAAGTCTAGCATGTTGCCGAACTACTCTGGTCCAACTGTGAAGGGAGCACACACGAGTATAATACTATTGAAGTCTAGCATGTTGCCGAACTACTCTGGTCCAACTGTGAAGGGAGCACACACGAGTATAATACTACTGAAGTATATCATGTTGCCGAACGACTCTGGTCCAACTGTGAAGGGAACACACACGAGTATAATACTACTGAAGTCTATCATGTTGCCGAACAACTCTGGTCCAACTGTGAAGGGAACACACACGAGTATAATACTACTGAAGTCTAGCATGTTGCCGAACGACTCTGGTAAAACTGTGAAGGGAACACACACGAGTATAATACTACTGAAGTCTATCATGTTGCCGAACGACTCTGGTCCAACTGTGAAGGGAACACACACGAGTATAATACTACTGAAGTCTATCATGTTGCCGAACAACTCTGGTCCAACTTTGAAGGGAACACACACGAGTATAATACTACTGAAGTCTAGCATGTTGCCGATCGACTCTGGTCCAACTGTGAAGGGAACACAGACGAGTATAATACTACTGAAGTCTAGCATGTTGCCAAACGACTCTGGTCCAACTGTGAAGGGAGCACACACGAGTATAATACTACTGAAGTCTAACATGTTGCCGAACAACTCTGGTCCAACTGTGAAGGGAGCACACACGAGTATAATACTACTGAAGTCTAGCATGTTGCCGATCGACTCTGGTCCAACTGTGAAGGGAGCACACACGAGTATAATACTATTGAAGTCTAGCATGTTGCCGAACAACTCTGGTCCAACTGTGAAGGGAACACACACGAGTATAATACTACTGAAGTCTAGCATGTTGCCGATCGACTCTGGTCCAACTGTGAAGGGAACACACACGAGTATAATACTACTGAAGTCTATCATGTTGCCGAACGACTCTGGTCCAACTGTGAAGGGAACACACACGAGTATAATACTACTGAAGTCTAGCATGTTGCCGAACGACTCTGGTCCAACTGTGAAGGGAACACACACGAGTATAATACTACTGAAGTCTAGCATGTTGCCGAACGACTCTGGTCCAACTGTGAAGGGAGCACACACGAGTATAATACTACTGAAGTCTAACATGTTGCCGAACTACTCTGGTCCAACTGTGAAGGGAGCACACACGAGTATAATACTACTGAAGTCTAGCATGTTGCCGAACAACTCTGGTCCAACTGTGAAGGGAACACACACGAGTATAATACTACTGAAGTCTATCATGTTGCCGAACGACTCTGGTCCAACTGTGAAGGGAACACACACGAGTATAATACTACTGAAGTCTATCATGTTGCCGGACGACTCTGGTCCAACTGTGAAGGGAACACACACGAGTATAATTCTACTGAAGTCTAGCATGTTGCCGAACGGATTAGCGAAATTCAAGAACCTGCACCAATTGATTACACAAAAAGAAAAGAAGAACTTCCCATTGCAGCAACCGAATTCTATTCCCGGATTTTCGTAAGTGAGAATCGTGCCACCATACGATGACGCTGGTCGGCGGGTTTTCTCATGGATCTCCTGCTCTCGCAGCCCTGGTACTCTAATGCCGATATACACTCACCTAGTTTCACCTGCGTCGGCTCACAAGATCTCGCTGAAAAGGGCGCTGTCCCCGAGGAATTTTTTTTTTTTTACATTTGTACCATTTATATTTTTTAACTTGTAGATGTTACCTATTTGTTGCTACTTTTCCCTCGGTCGAATTTGTTTTTAGATTCCATTTTTTTTTTTGCCAAATGACGTATCAAAAACAAAATAATAATTTTTTTGGTTAATGTACAAATCAAATAAAACCATTTCCCGAAAAGTTAAAAAGGGGCAAATGAAAGGTATTATCTAAATTAATTTTAAGGTATTCGAAGCAAAAGTTATCTTAAAAAATCAGGGGCAGTCACAATTCAGAAATATGGAAGAATTTCCTTGTTTTAGGCGCGAATTATATTATTTCCGAACTCTAGTTAATTTTTATTATTTCTACACTTATAAGACATAACATTGTGATATCAACAGATATTTAGACAAGAACTATGAGCCCAATTTTTGTTTTTTGCTTTCGGGCGGAAAGATTGACTACTGATAACGTTTCAAAGATGGACATAGAGTGGTATGAATATAAAATAACAAAATTTTTCGTGGCCAACGCTCTAAACAGCCACACAAACCTTAAGATATTGCTGGGGCCACGGTGGCTGAGCGGTTAGACTGCTCGCCTCCCCCCCAAGGCGAACCGGGTCCAATCCTCGGCCCGTTCATTCCGGATCTTCGCACGTGGGAATCTTGCCGGCCGATGCCACTGGTCGGCGGGTTTTCTCGGGGTTCTCCCGTTTTATCCCGCCCTTGCAATACTGCGCTGCTCCATACTCACCTCACTTCACCCTCATAGCCTCTCGAGACCCCGATGTAAAGAGCCGCCCAAAACTTCCATATCTATATCAGCGGCGTGTGGTGAACTGTTGCAAGTTTTGCTCTGTGTTATACCTGGAGACCTGAGAAATTCGCGAGTTCAATGACCTGTAGGATAGACTTCACAGTATTATATACTCTCATACAGATACCAACAGTTTGTTGGTTGATTGTTGTGGTGGTTAATGGCGGTGGTTGGGAGCACAATTTATTGCATGTTTATTACTGTCTCATTCATCTCCAGGAGCTGTCAAACAACACGTCGACCAATTACAAAAGTAACATGAACGTACAAGTGTGAGAATTCCAACTTGTCTAGAAATGAACTCGCGAAATTCTCTCGTCTCTAGTTATACCTATTCGTATACTAGTTTACACATCGACAGCTTAACCCTTTAACTTACTCATTAAGTTTTCGTTCAACGTGTTGCAGAACAGGAGATTTTTGATATTACATGTACGTAAGAATTACTTGTAATAACGTAATCTATGGAACCTATGATAAAAATTTCTGTTGGACTGTGGCACAGACAGCAACCAATAATAAAATGTTTATCTGATAGCTGTAGCCAATAGCAAAAGCCAGGGAAAATATGCTGTCTATTGGTGTTAGCATCTGGACTTGTACAGCACTGACCACGATTTCTCCTAATTTTCAAAACTTCATATGTGAACGAGTATACTCGGGGTAATGTGTTAAGGAGTTGGTTGTAGTAGCGCAGCTTACGCCGAAGCATGTGCGTAATGGGTGAGTTGCTGCTCTCTCGTGAGTACATCCAGTTCCTCACTCTGGTAACTCACAGTACCAAGCAAGCACCAGATCACCTCGCAGCACGCGCCCATGTACAGAAGAGCTATGCTTGCCTCGGAGGAGCTGGAGTTGGCGGCGGCATCAGCACTGGGGCAGGCCTCCTCCCCAGCTGTGGCCGCCGCGCTCGTGTTGGAGGGCGTGACCATGGCGACTATGGCGACGGAGAAGCCCACCTTGATGTTGTACTGGCAGATGGTGCCCAGGCAGAGGATGGCCAGCACCACGAACCTCGCGGGCACGCGCTGCAGCAAGTCGCCTGCAACACACGTCACTACCACCTGCCGCTCACTTCGTTCGTACGATCGACAACTTAAGGTCCCTGCCTATAATTCCACACCCGGATATTTCGCGGATTCGTCTGACGACAAGTTAAGTTTCAACCACGTTGTACATATCAGTTTTGTGATTCCACTGGTCCATGGTTTGTTAGCCACGTCCCGAATGACTTTCGGCCAATAAAGAACCTGCGAGGAAAATAAGAACCGCATCACGTGCTACCTGGCCTGGGTTAAAGTGAGCATCAGCCAATGAGCCACTGACTGACGCTCGAATGCACAAAGGATTGTGGAATCTAGCTCGCCGAATGAAGCCGCGAAATTTCCGGGCCTCTACCTATAATCATTTCACGGTTACTTCACGCCTTTCTGAATTTCTACTTGCCAGATATTCTTCCGCCTCGTGCAAACTATGCTTAAATAAGTCTAGAAAATTACACCAAATTATAACGCACCGGATTCGTGCGCCCTAAGTTGTAATAATATTTTATATGAGAACTATTTCTTACTAGGCACTACCAACACACATGTTTTATCGCAGTTTTTAAACATATTTACTATAAATAAAGTATAATTCATGAATAAAATATTGGTAAAACTTCAATTTACGAAAAAATATGATACTTTTATGTTAACAGGGTATATAAAACGATTGTGATAAATTACATATTTAGTAAATAACTAAATACGTCATACATGTGGTGCTTTCTTAAGGGATTAAAAAAAATAATGAAGAAATCGTGAATAGAATATACCAAGCCAGCAGCCACACAGTTTAAAGGGGGAATCAATGCCAAAGAAATTCCTACTCAATGCATCAGCTTTAAAGACAACTGTTTCAAACAAGAAAATACTCAACGCAACTGTGTTAGAAAATGCTGATACGCTAAGAAATTTTCAAAATAATTTATTAAGTCACCATTTGATTTTTGGAATTGTCAATTTTATCGTTATATTTTACAACAAAAGTACTAAACATAAAAATCGGCGATATTTTATTTAACATTCCAGCATGCTTGAGAAAAAAAAATTGTTTCGTTGAATACTTTTTGTTTGTTACAGTTATCTTTAAAATCAATGCATTGATCTCCTCATTTATATATTCTGAGACTGCAGGCTTGGTGGGCAGGGCCCTTAAGCAGCAAGCAGTAGGTAGGAGTGGATAAAAAAAAAAAAAAAATCGATGGTGTGTCTAAGGGGCTTTGCAGCCCTCTCGTGTATCTTGAGTTCGCATTGGAAAAAAATAAGCTTATTTTTGAAACCAAGTACTCTTTTAACGATGCAGTACTGATGCATAAGCTTAATAAAAGTAATAAGAAGTTTATATAGCTTATCCATTAAGAACCCACTGGTATTTATATGTAACATCTAAGCTTGTGATGTAGCGGCAAGCACGTGGTCTGCCCTTACTGGCAGAAGCTGTGAGCAAATAAAAAATTAATAAAAACACATCTTAAAAGTGTCTCGTTTGAAATTAAAATTAAAAAAAAAAGTTGTTTATTTAGTAGTATTTTTGTTTCCGCAATTTATTTTAGCAGGAAACGACTAGAAATAAATCGATGTCGTGTGTAGCCTACTACATTTCTGTGAGGTTACCACTCGCTGTCAAATCTCATTGCTTGCTGTTTAAGTTTTCAGCTGTATAAGTCCTCTCAGCTACTGTCTCCCTCTCTGCTTTACAACCGGACGAGGTGGCGCAGTGTTAACTCAATGGACTTGCGTTCGGGAGGACCCGGGTCCGATCCCCGGTCCTGCCGTCCTGATTTCGGTTTTCCATAGTTTTCCGAAATCACTCCAGGGGTGGGTCCCTAACGAACGCCATGGACGATTCCTCCCCATTCCTTCCCCAATCCCTCCTCCCTTCCCTCTAATGATCTCGCTGTCAACGAGATGTTAAGCCCCCTTACCTACCATCTATCTTACACTACACCTGTTCTACTGTGCCAGAGTCTACTCGTGGTACATTCTCATCCTTTGGAATCAAACCTTGGAAAAGTTGGCTGTTTTCTAAACATGTCACGTATCACATGCAGGCCATACTTCTGTTTAAATAAAAGTACCAAATATGTGAGGTTAAATTGATCTCGTGTTTATATTATTATATTTCATTTATAATTAATATGAATAAAACATAGGTGATATAGGCGTGTTTGTAATGCCTAGTAAGAAATATTTTTCATATAAAATGTTTAACTGAGAGCGCACAATGTGGTTCAATGTTCCTTTGCCGTAATTTTCTAGACTTAGTTAAGGTTTGTTTGCATGAAGCATAGGAATAGCCTGAAAGTTGGACTTCAGCAGGACTTCAGGAAAGTTGCAAGTAACCGTTAATGGACTATGCTTTCTCTTACTTATCTCAGCATTAAACAGTAAGAAATCCTCGCCATCTTGGATGTAAATATATCTATCCAAAAATTAATTTCCAAATTCAATACTTACATACCATTCTTGCCAAGGCACAGGGAAAATCTTCGCAGTTTTACAAAGGATTTTCTTGGCAACTGGGTTTCCAAGGATTTTTATTGTAAAAGTACAAACAATTCTTTAGAGTGTATTTACTCTTGGTTTACAGTCCTGCAGACTGTGTTGGTTGAATGGAGGTTCATTAACACTATGAGAAACTTACTTGTTATTTTACACTGTATAGTCTGTTATCAAATTACTATGTAAGAATGGGGTCTATAATGAGGATTGCTGATCCTAGACACAACGATTTCCTTGCACGGAACTAAGTCTTAAATAAACATTTTTTTTTGACCTTTTTTTTTTTGAAAATTGTACTTTTATAAGGCCTAGTTGAAAGTATATTTTAAGTAGTTACTATAATTTTGTATGTAGTGCGTGCTGTGTTTCATTTTAAGGTAGAACATATTATACAATTATCAAATAGTTACAAAGCGACTAGGAGATGCACACGTCGTAAGGTAATATTCCCATCCATGTATGGGATTTACCACTACAATGTACGTGAGTTTTACTCGAGAATGCGGTAATTTTACCTTGCCTGTAAGGAAAACTGTGTATGTTCTCCCCACAAGTTTTCGAGTATTACCTTACACTTGTCAGGTAATTATACCATTATTTTTCATAGTGCAAAGACCTGCAAAAATTCACTTTGTTATATGGGGACACTTTAAACTCTAAACACGTGTTCCTCTGTAGTAAGTTTGTCATTAGACCATATTTTATTTGACACGCCCTGAGTAACTCTGCCCCAGTAAATGAACACTTCAAAATTACGCAGTCCAATCACGTGCATTCCAATCCGAAAGGGAGTGGATTCACATGTATTTAGCAGCCAACGGAGAAACGACTCCGGCTAGAGTATCTGCAGCACTGTTAGCTTGATGCCAAATAACGCGAATTCTGCAGCTTTCCGCTGATGGGACTCGTTACGGTTTGATTATATACGGTAATGAACAAGAAGTAACCACAACTTACACGCCTTATTATTTAAGACTTTTGGATCAAATTGTGCCGTATAACTGCGGGTCCCATCCACAATATTAACAAAGTAATTCGGAAAATTGGAAACGCTTTACAGCGACATTTCGCTGCCCGTTTGACTATTGGTGTGAACAGCGCGTGACCTTAACCATTGTGAAGTGTGACTGTCTATTGCGTGAACGCGTTTCGTTCTTGCGCACTTATTGTGGCTGTTGCCCTTGGTCGCGAGATCTATGTAATTATATTACAATGCTACGTACATTTTTCAAAGAAGAATACGCCATGCGGTGTCTGATGCTCAACTATAAAACATATATTCTGATGATATATATATATTTTAACTTCTAGAAGAGTGATAATTCTTTTTTTGTTCGCCATCAAAATTTTTATAATTACTCTGCAGATGTTGGAAATAGGACCCACATTCATATAGCTAATTTTACTCCAAATGACTTAAGGAAAAATCTCTATTAGTGATGGCAACTCCTCGTGAATCATTCTGTATATGGTGAACTATCATCACTAGGTACGAGTGTAATAGATTTGCTTTTAGAGAAACATCTTGCATCATGACCCCTCCTTGTATTATCTGGGGGTGGTTGGGGGGGGCAGAATTATCGAATATCATGGAGAGAGGGTCTCTAGTGGCTTTTAAAATCGGGGTCTTGTGAGAACCGACGAGGGTGAAGTGAGGTGAGTATGGAGCAGCGTCGGAATGCAAGGGAGGCGAAAACGGGAGATACCGGAGAAAACCAGCCGACCAGCTGCATCGTCCGGCACGAATACCATGGGCGAAAATAAAGAAGAGACCCCCGGCCTAGAATTGAAGCCGGTTCGCCTCGGTGGAAGGCGGGCGCTCTGGGCGCCGAGCCACCACGGCCCCGTATAACGTGGCGAGAATCTGTGGACTTCCTGGCGTCGAGGCTTCGGAGTAGGGTGAATCGTGGATGCTTATCTTTGCAAATGAGAGAGCGGACCAAAGAAGCTGAACGAATGTGTAGACTCCAGAGTAGAGCGGAATTCGAGACTAGCGACAGTCTTACATAGGTGGTAGTTTGTGAATACAGGGTGTTGGTGGACGGGTTGGGATACTTTCAGCGAGGTATCCATTACCTGCGAGTACGTCACGAGTATGGGAGGAGTTCCCTGCATGTTCCTGGCAACACCAGGGGCGGATACAGGAGACCTCACACATCCCCTCCCTTAAAAGAACCTCATGTTCACATGGAACTGTCATGTGGATGTTTTAAAACTGAAGGGCAATAATATCAGAATTGTTTAAAACACATATTTTATTAGATAAATTTCATATGGTTTCCTAAAATTACGTCAAGAATAGAAAGTCTATATCTGCACTTGCTAACAGGAAAAAAACCACACCCATTGAAAAAAAACCTCAAGTCTACAATCGCTCCTGGGCCGAACACTGGTGACTGTGATCCACGTGTTGGACTCGTGGAGACTGGAATTGTTTAGAGAGAGACTTGATTAATCACAGTTATCTAACATACAGTATCATGCATTTGTTGGATATATTTTTTACTCATGAGTAGAGACTTGAGAAATTCGCGAGTTCAATGACCTGTAGGCTAGACTACACAGTCACTCTTATATACACATAAATAGTTTGTTGGTCGATTGCTGTTGTAGTAAAAGGCGGTGGTCGGGCGCACAATTTATTGCATGTTTGTTATTGGCTCTTTTATCTCCACGCGGGGGTTAAAAAACACGTCGACCAATTACGAAAGTAACATGAACGTACAAGTGTGTAAATGCCAACTTGTCTAGAAATGAACCCGCGAAATTCTCGGGTCTCTACGAATGAGATATATTTATGAAACATATGAAGTAGTTATGTTGTACCGAATACTTGTATACTCTGCAATTTTGGCGCTGGTCACCTAGAAAATTAGTTACTTTACGAAACACTGTTTAATTAGTAGAGTAACACCTGGTTTTTCTTCCTAACTTAATGCTAACGTCGTAAATTGAATTTCACAAGTTGTACATATGTGTAAAGTTTGATCTAATTGAAAAGGTAAAAGAGGTGTATAAATGTTAAACAAATCCCTTAGTTATAAATTTGTGATATTTGACCCTGTATTTATCAATGATAAAATTTGTTTTATAAACTGCTTTCTCTTTTAAAAAAAACATAAACAGTACTGGTTGTTAAGGACAACTGTTTTTTTGGAATGTTAGGAATGTTTTATTGGAAGTTCGAAACGATATTAGTATGTGGACAGCTGAATATAGTATAAGTCTTTAATTTATGTGTTCTTTAGAGGTGTTAATTCGACGTTGATGATTAATTCTAAAAGGTTTGATATTTATGAAGGAATGTAATCAAGATTGAACAGTGCAAACACGCAGAAGTAGAGGATTAATTACGTATTTGTGAGTCATCAGAGGCCGAGGTGTCGACAACTCATTTCAAAGGAAGCGAAGGTCTTGTCATCGGATTGTCGAGGAGTTTATAGACAGTCATCATTGTCCAATCCTGAAGGAGATTCGTCGCAGGAGGTAGTTACAACTTCGGAGTCAAGGCCAGTGCAGTTACACGCCGCTGCAGTGGTTGCATTCGGGAGTCGACAACGGGACTTTGGCTGACGGAAGGATGTCAGAGCGCCCATTGCCGTTATGGGATCGCAGTCTACTGGGAGATGTGTGCCAGATTCAACTCCAGTGAGAGAGAGCTTCAGATTCAGCTCTGAGCTACTTGATTTCTCTTCAACAGCTAAGTCCAGCGTCTCCTTCGTTATATAGGAACTCATTTTTTCCAAGGCTATTATTAATGCGCTTAAAAAAGTGACCCATTCATTTAAATTTGAGTCCATCCCTTCCTATTAATGCTTACGTGGTTGATTAACTTTCTTATAGTAAATCCATTTGTAATTTTTTTTCAATGAGACACTCTTTTAAGGTCTTGTGCAGAATAAAGATGAGAATTTATAATTTTTATTGGCACTTGTAGTAGAAAGTTAAGAGACCAAGGAGTATCCAATTTGTGTTCATTTCCATTTCTTCTTTTTCATATCCTTCAAAATAAATATCGTCGTACTTGAGTTCAGTTTTCATTTTAGTTTTTTTTTTTTTTAATTCTTTTGAATAATATCTAGATTTCACTGTCATTCGTTATTTGATATAATGTTAACTCTTGACTTCATCTTAAAGAGTTTCCTATTCGAGGCAAGTGAAGTATGAATAATTATCCTTAAAACTATACATGTTAAGTGGTAAATGTTACTATATTTCGTTGAATGAAAACTAAGATTAGCGTGCAAATCATACTTAGTATTTCCATGTTTTACATAATTGGTCAGTCAAAGATTGACCAATTTTAATGTGACAGTTCAGATAAATATCACTGACTGTTGCAGCAGAGACCTGAACAATTCGCGGATTCAACTCGGGAAAAGCTAGACTTTAAAACATGTGCGTTCATATAACTCCAGCAATTGGTTCACACATTGTTTGACATCTCCTGGAGAATGCTAGCCCAGTTGTGGCCTTGCGTTGTGACAGCAGATAGCCTATGTGCAGTAGATACCGGCATATTTGCACATATGACTGTGAAGTTTAGCCTACTCTCTACTTTGAACTCTCTAATTATTCAGGTCTCTATCAATTAGTAGACATTACTTATCACCATAAAAAAAATTTCGACCGCACATGTTTTGCATAGTTTCATCTGAAAATTGAAATTTTTAATGTGCACAAACAATAAGAATTAATTCACTAACTGAAATGACATAAGTAATTCACAAAGAAATACATTGCTGCGAGTTATCAAACTAAATCATAAAAATAATAATATGAAATGTTTTAGCAAAAATTACACAAAATATGGAATATTTGCATATTTGTTATTAGTAGCAATCCATGATTTTTTTCTTCGCAAAATAAATGTTGCTAAGCAACCCTTAAACTGAATCAGTACACGAACTTAAAATTATCCCTGTTAAATTTTCTGTAAATTTTTTAACTTGTTTTATTTTTACATTCCGCAATGTCTACAAGATGAAGGGAATCACAAAAGGTGTTAAATTCTGACTGTACTTCGTTACATGCACGTGAAATATATTTAATACGAGCCTACTGTGTCAGTTATTTCTTGTGAAGCCTACAACAAGCAGATATCAGTGGGTGCGAATTTCGTCTTTTTCGTGGAAAATCTCTGACTGTAAGTAGAAGACTGTTGCAGATATCGGCGCAACTCAATAATTTAACTAAAATTCACTCAAATTCCTCATTTTAAAGCAACAATTTTTTCTTCTAAAAACATAATTCATTTCTTCAATTTCACCCTCAAAATCACTATAATTTGACCCAAATCTGTGTTCTCAATCAAGCGCACTTTTTTTAAAAACATACTTTGTTCATTCTTTGATCAGTGGTCTATTTTCAGGGTGAATGAGACTAAACGTAGGTCAAAAAGGGTAAATATTTACTTAAAATTTGATTAATATCACAAGAAAAGTATGGAAATTCTTGGAATTTCATTAAAAACATAACGATGTAGCTTGAAAATGAGTCTTTAAAGAACCACAGACAAAGAGTGAACACATATTAAAAACTGATTTTGATTTGCTGTTTTGAAAAGTTTGACGGGAAATTAGAAATTAGTTTGAATTTAGATTGAAATTGTTTGAATTTTAAGTTAAATTTTCCAGTTTCGCCAATATCTGCGAAAGATTTGACGCGGGGACTAAAATTTTGTTTGGATTTAGCGTGAAATTGGTCGATTTCTAGTTAAATTATTGAGTTGCGCCAAGATCTGCTATAGTCTTCAACTACTGCACTTGTATCTGTCAGTAGGTTATCACTGGCGGGTACGGCGCATACAGTTCTATTGAAGATAACTTTCAAATACTCTAAACAATGCGTGATATCGAATTTTTCCATAACCATATCTCTGATTGTAAGATAATTTCCCTGGGTGGCGTAACGAACGCCGTACTATCCTATTATTGGATGATATAATTTACAAATGGAATAGTGATTCTTAAATAGACCCGAAATTACTGTTTAATAAAGAATTGGTTACGCATGTGTGGTTATCGTAGTGAGCACATATTCGCGTTTCTCCTCCTCGGAAAGCATAGGTAAAGTTAATTTGTCATGATTTTACTGAATAGAATTAAAAACTACCACAGACGGGAAACACGTACATACATGTGAGTATATGTACAAAACCGCGTGTGTTCGCGTGTGTGGATGCGTGCATCTCCGTACATGAGCATGGCTGAGGAATTTCTTGAACAACTGGGCAAATAAAATTGGCGACATATACCGACTATTGCAAAAATACGCATCAAAATTTTGGGGAAATGCTCCTCACGCCTAGAACAAGGAAAAACGTTTCGCGAATTCTTCGGTTCTTTACTACAGCTCCCATTTCATCACTTACGTAGTATGGCCCGCCGGCTGGATCATGGCTGTGTGGAATGCCATCACAGCTGCTGTGCGACGGCAGCCCCGCGCCAGGCGTGTCGAGCCAGTCGGTTATTCCGCCAACCACAGCCGCACACGCCACCAAAATGGCGTCACTAGCCAACAACGTGGCGCCTCGTAACTAACTTGCCAATGGAGTACATTTCGCAGAGCGTGGTAGCCGATCAGACACAAGGCCTGTTCCCAGACCCTCGCACAACCAATCAGAGATCGAGAACGCCCGCATCAAAGGAACGGACACGCCATTTCGCTTTGTGTATATATTTACTCTGTGATCGTGGTGCGTGGTGTCGTCTATCATGAACACAAAAGCTGTGATGAAATTCCACACAACCATGATCCAGCCCTTGAGCCATACAATGTTTGTCGTGTAATGGGAGCTGTAGTCAATAAACGAAGCGTATCTGGACTTATTTTCATATAATTTTTTCTTCCTCTGGACGTGAGGAGCGTGTCCTCAATATTTTGACGTGTATTTTTTTTGTCACATTCTGTATTTTCAGTATATGTACACCACGTAGTTAGGGACAGGAAAATCTCGCGAGTTCAATGACCTGTATTCTAGATGCCACACTCCTTTGTACAGTCGAGCCTCAGTTGTTAGTTCATTGGCCGCTGCCCCAGTGTTACTCCGCACCTGGCAGTATGTGATTCGCTTCTTGTTTCCTTGCATGTCTGCTATTGGTTCAAAGCAGAACAGGGCGTGTATAATAAACTTTGAACCAACTGCAAATGAGAGTTCAGTGTACATGTGTTTTAAACATAACTTGTCCTGAAATGAATTCGTGAATCTGTCCTATCCCCACACATAGATTCCTGCGGATTATATGTTGTGATGCAGCGTCTCGTGTTGTCTTGGGAACGCCCTATGGTGTTGGCCATTGCCCAAATTCTTAAAACTATAGTACGAAATTCGCCAAACAAAAAAAAAAAAAGTGAAACTTCAAAGTTGATAAAAATTACTCTTCAATTTTTTTTTCTACATATGACATTTCACTAATCGCTCTCAGATACTCACGTTCAACTAACTGATGCCAAAATTAATTGCCCGATGTTATGCGTGGATCTGTAATGATGTCAGTACATGGCTCACGTATGTCGGTACTATGACTAATATATGGTGTGTTTGACGATTGACAGTAATTATTGACGAACAAAAGTAACCACCTCAACAACAAATCGCGACTTATGAACGCAAATAACTTTTTTTTTTAATGGTTTACTCTGGCGATTGCATTTTAGACACAAATCTTCTTGTGCAACACGCATGTATCGCTGGACGCTGTGTCGCTCAAGGAATTACTCATCAGTTTAATTGAAGTTTTATCTTAAGCCATTGACTCAAGCGCACACAAAATTGTGAACATAACGCACATGCAAGTAATATTTGGTCTGTACTGTACACTGCAAAACTCGGCGGTCAATGATCTTATCCGTGGGTAAGAAATTCGCAAACCGCATTACTGGTCTACGTCACGATTGGCACGCATTGCTATAGACGAACACAAATCGTACAGTTCATTGGCTATGAAAATGAAACAAGTGATGTGTCGACACGCGTACAGCACACATCCGAAAATGTGTTGTTTGCAACGCCTGGAACATTAGATTTATGTGAGTCTGATAGTACTTAGCAAGTTCCTATTGCTCTCCACTTTCTTTCCTTAAGTTATCTAGCGTTAGTAACGAATCGTTACCTAGCACTGTACCGGATGTTTATTCATTTTTGTATTTTAGTTCTGTTCTGATTATTTTGGTTTTTGTTTAAATTGTAAACATTTCATCTCATCTAATTCGTTTATCTAATACGTTTATTACCTTTCTTATTTTCCCACTGACATCTTAATTTAAAATTTTGTCATGTATCTTATCTTTATGGTGTGTGTGTGTGTATATATATATATGCTATATAGGTGTATATATAATGTGTGTGTGAGCGTGTGTAGGTGGGTGTGTGTATGTGTACGCTTGTATGTCCACTTATATTTTTTTTCAGATAAGTACAAACAAACTTAATTTTGAAGGTCTCTAAACAACTGTGGTGAATATATAGGAAAAAGGGAGGGGGGAACTTTTGAATAACATTTAAAATCGTCGATACCGAATATCGATCTGGCACGCTCTCGAGTTTCAAACCGACGCGGTTTATTACAATACCGCTTCCACTTCCAGTCTTAAAGCTATTTTCCTTAGGGAACAAATAACGCAATAAGTTCTGCAATAAAGTCACGTTTCGAGAAGGATTGAGGTTGAGGATTTAGAGAATTACTGCACTTCAGGATAGCATTAAAATTCTGCATACAGATTGCACCTTCGCACAGCTGCAGTTTCATAATGGCTTAGTATATTATTTTACGAATGTTTGCGTTGAGACAACAGTAGTTTGTATTACGTTTCTACACAATATTATCACAGTCTGCTCTGTTGAATGCGAAAAATATTGTATTGGGGACGCATAGCCGTACAATAATATAAGCACTTGTTTCCTAGGAAAGCAAGGCTAAATGCAATTCAGTTTTCTACACTCGAAATAACCTCTCATTTTTACTATGATTTGGCTTGTTACCAAGTTATTCATAAACACATTCACTGGTTTTAAGTGAAATACTTATATTATAAAATGGTTTGTAAGTTTTGTTTTCGCGGTTAAAATTTATTCCTTGTTAAAATAAACATTTATTGATGTATTACGTAAAAATCTGTTGTAACGTAAAAGAGACGAAAATTTACAACGAACACTACTGTGCTATTGACACAAGTCTGTAGATTTAAAAACATTTTTTCAGTAAAATTTACAGTTTTCTGCATTGTAATGAAACCATTACTTAATTTCCTTGGAGACTTGGGCTGGTCTTGTATTCAACGACAAATAGAAGGCTATAAATATAGTATATAAATATACTGAGAAATGATTACATGGACTAAGATAAAAAGAAGAATTATAGAGTATGGTACTGCATTATTTATATTTAAAAAAAGGATAGGAAAGATATGCTATGGCTATTCGAAGAAAATTAGTGTTGATGCTGGAAGGATTAAGGCCTAATGAAGTATTCTAAGGATGAAAAAGTTATAAAACTGTCCACCCGTCATTAAAAATGATATTTAAGAAATGTTACGGTCAAGTATGGCTAGATTTCCTTTCCGTATCTTTCAACATCAAGAGCACAATTGGACTGCTATAAGATAATAAACATCAGATGAGAAAATCAATGTTATCTTAGACTTTGAGTGCTCTTTATCAGCGACCTCGGAGAAACGAAGATACTCATTTCTTTTAGACAAAAAATTAGCATGTAGAATATTTTTCATCGTAAAATTATATATTTTTGATATCTCTCATGGACGAATATTGACAGACAATAAATGTATCTTCGTCGATTATGCCTATCAAAATAACATTTCCGTATGATGAAAAAAACTACTTTTTAAGAAATTAAAAAATGTTTAATATATATTTGACCTGAATAAATTAATGTTGACACTTTATTGACGTACCAAAAGATATGCGCGAACCACTCAATTCCAACTTATAAGAATATATTTATTAGAAAGTATATAAACAAAATGAATTCATTCCGTTCAGGAGATTACATACAAAAATAACGGCCTAAATCAAATATAGGCCGTTCACGGTAAAGTGAGCATTTTTTAAGGCCCTGCTATATTTTTCATTTCAATTAATTTCCACCTTTCTGCCACTTTTTGATGCAAACATTGTAATATGACTAATAAATACAATGTATACATTTATTCACTCTGAAATGTTAACGTCTGAGACTGCAGTAATATTTATAAGGGTTAATACCTTTTGGAAGGGCCTTAAAAAGTGCTCACTTTACTGTGAACAGCCTATATCAATGTATATTTGTGCGCCATTTTATGATGAAACTTCAGATCAGTCACATAAACCCCCTACTCTTCTGCATACTAACGTAAGCCGCGCGTTTTAAGGCAACACTTAAAGCTTAATAGTTATATCCTCTCTATTCTTCCAGAAAATGTATCAATCGTTTAAAATTTTCGATGAAAAGAAGTTATAATATTAACTTTTCATTTATAATAGCCAGAAAATTCATAGACGCGGTTACATTGGCTAGCCGTTCAAAGTTCTACTTCTTAATTATTTTAGTCTACGGATGTTTAATGAGAGAGAATGTTGTAACGGGCAGTCTAAGCATAAAAATAGTGTTTATCTTGGGAACTACAGTATTTATCATAGTTCATTTTGCTGTTCCCTGCAAGGGCCGTGTTGTAACAACGTATTACAACATCGACGGTGTTCTAGGAGAATTATTACGAAACAAACAATGTGCGACATACAAGAAAAGCCCAACCACGTGGAATGCAAATTCAACGCTAGCGGGCAATGTTTCTTAGCAGCGTGCGAAGATAATCTCGGCCGGGGGGGGGGGGGGGGGGGGGGGGGAGAGAGAGAGAGATTTGGGCGTCTCTTGACAAGGTCGCGAGAACCGATGTGGGTGAAATAAGGCGAGAATGGAGCAGCGTTGGAATGCAAGGGCAGGGGAAACGGGAGATCCCCGAGAGAAGCCGCCAACCAGCGGCATCGTCCTGCGAGCAGGCTAACCACTCAGCCACCGTGGCCCCAATATGTTAACGAGATCACTCTCCTACCTGTGAGTGTATGTATATGTGTGCGTGTGTGTGTGCCCTCGCATAAAGTTTTGAACCCGGGAACATAATTAGACCAAACTCGGTACACATACAGTACTTAGTAAGGACATGCGACTTACGCAGTTTTCAACTACGCTGAGTGGTTGTTCTGACAATAACTTCTATTTTAAAATTTACGACGCCATTTAGAATATCAGGAAATATTGAACTTATTTTTAAACCAATTAATTTTTGACGGTTCTTCGCGTGGATATTTAATTTACAGATATAATTGAGTGGATATGCAATTTAGATTAGTCTGCCAATTTGGAAGACAGTCTAAGTGAAAAAATAAATCTTCTCCGCCATATCTAGGACACTAATTGATAGGTATCGCCAAATATACGAAATAACTGAAAATATGGTAGCGTTGATAAAATACGCAATTAAAATTTATATGGCACTATCTTCAACATGGTGGCCATAGGTACTTAGCATACTTACTGTTTGGCAAACCCCAACAAACATGTTATGCTAAAAGTATCAACCACAAGCATCAAGTAAGCAAATAGATAGCATATTTTGCCCACCATTTTGTAAGATAGCGCTATATAAATTATCTGTGTCATAGCCTATATCGGAAAGTAATAAACTGATTCCTACCAAATTTGGCAGACAAGAAGTAATCGGTTCGCCATGTAAACTGATATGTTTCAAGTGGGCTATACACTTATTTTCAAAATGAAGAAAATATAAGTAACTTATTTTGTCTTAACATATAAGATCCATTTGTCCAAGGTGTACAAAATACCTACTATTTCAAACTTAAATAAACTTCATATATAGAAGAAAAACAGGCTAATTAGTTTTTTTGTTTAATAAACTATTATAACATACATGATGAAAATTGAATTTGTTTTCGCCAAACCAGTTTATCACTGAAAATAACAACAGGAACTAATTTAGTTGAGTTACTTATCTTTCCGTAAGTTCACACATTGTCCCTTGAAATTTCCAAAAATGTGTTACTCTGTGATCATACATTTTGCAACCTTACGGATTTGTCTGGATAATTTTTACCAGCCTTTTTTTTTAAACATTCCGGCGAATATTTCCAAGGAATTATTTAACAGAGGGCTAGCCCAGAAAGCACACATGCTATCAGCCACTAACACTTCGAGGACTATACTCGAGCGTAATTCGGACAAAACATGTTTGGATATTTAATTCCACATAAAAATCAAATCTGGTCCTGATATACTCACATCAATTCCCTATTTGAAAACTATTTTTTAATAGGAACTTATACAACATCAACAACGAAATTCTCAAATGAACGACACATTTTTGTATAGTTATGGAAATCAACACGATTGGATGTACTACAGACAGTACATCCTGTTACATATGAAAGAATACTTGGTTGGAAAAGGGCAAACTCCGCATTCCATTGATGTGCAGCCGACCAATAGGGAAAGACTGGCATCGTTTTGACCAGTATAATGTCGTTAAGGGACAACAGGGACCAATAGAACACGGTGTCCCTGGAGTGGTATGTCTATAGGTGACTAACGTCTGTCTAGTTTGACTTTAAAGCTGGTAAAAGTGTGCCGACCTCAAAGTGTTAATCTTAGGTCCACACGGAACAGCTGAATTCACCCTGACGATCCTAGGTTAGGGTTTGTTACGTCCTGATAGTTACAAAGATAATGTTAATGACAGTGTTTCAAAGCCACACTGCACAATGTAAACAAATAGCTCATAGCAGGATGTCACGTTCATCATGCTCTCCGAAGCATTACGATCTACATTTCAATGCGTACCTTCGTGTCACAAAACCACACCTCTGCGATCTGACATTTTAGCAATACGTCTACCAGGCCGTTAGTTGACAATGCACTAAGATTTCATGTAAAGAGAACAGTACCGTTTATTCCATAGACGCAAGGTAAGAAGTGCTTACACTATACATATTGGAAATGTTTGATACTTTATAGTTTTCGCCTTAACTTCAAAAACATTAAATTCTGAGTTTCCCGTTTCCGATTCGAAAAACAGAGTTTTCGTAACTCCCGTACTGCACACCCATAGTGCGCAGTGGCGTCTAGTTAGGGCTAGCAAGGCAAGCAGTGCTTGCCCACACAGTTTCCTGACAATGTTATATTTAAAATAAATATTAAATTCTAACTTATATTTAGGCTACTTTAAGGTAACTCCTCACTCATTCGGTTCACATTCTACTCAGGAAACAATACTGTAAATTATACGAAAACAACTCGTTGGCTAGTAAAACCAAGATGTATGGAAGTGCTGTACGTAATGCTTTCAGCAGGTAGGCGGTCGCAATGGATTCCCAGCCGCAGGAGGGGCGTCAGGGTAGGAGGACCACACGGGGAGGGGCGGGGGCTTATGGCTGCATCAACCTGTGTTAGAAGCTACGATGGTAGTGCTTTCTTCGCCGAACTGAAGCGGACGTAGCCGAAGCTGGCCTAGCCGCAGGCAGTTGGTGTCGTGTAGTTTACAGTAACTAGATCTACGCGTGGGCAAGTTCGCGCGCACAACACGAATCGTATTGTTTTTATTTAATTTTTAGCTACGGAAAATTTTATGTTAAAAAAATATTAATATTTTACAAGCGTTGTAGTTTATATTTACGTACGAAAAAATGTTTAAATGGCACCATTTTGCACCTTGAAATCCGAATTTTCCCGGGGAAGGACCCCCGGTTCCCCCTCCCCCCTTCATTGGGGAGATCAACGCCACTAATGCCTGCTGCACACAGTAGCTTGCCCATGAAATTATAGCACACATCGCCACTGATAGTGCTGCTATCTAGTATTTATTTCCACAAACGGGAGCGACTGGCGATGAATCGAACTCGCAAGTTAGTTACCCTGCCGCGTTTCTTCGGCAGGCTAAGCAGTTGTTCTGTTTGCGTCCTCCAGTCCTACATTTTTCCTTGGAAAGTAGATGAAAGTGTTCGGGAAAACGGGAGTTTTCTTATAATTTGTAATATGCTCTCTAAATTATAGCACACATCGCCACTGATAGTGCTGCTATCTAGTATTTATTTCCACAAACGGGAGCGACTGGCGATGAATCGAACTCGCAAGTTAGTTACCCTGCCGCGTTTCTTCGGCAGGGTAAGCAGTTGTTCTGTTTGCGTCCTCCAGTCCTACATTTTTCCTTGGAAAGTAGATGAAAGTGTTCGGGAAAACGGGAGTTTTCTTATAATTTGTAATATTCTCTCTAAATAATATTAATTTTAATTATTATTACATTCATTTCGTTTCCGTTTTAGTAACTAATGTTAGGTAGTATAAAACGGTAAATACATGTGGAGGGTAAGCAAAGTTGGAAGTTGCGTTTGTTAGTAGAAATAGAAAATGGAACCACAATCCGGCACTACCAGATGTTATCTAAAACACTCAAATATGTCGTGCTATTATACTGCTTACCCTGTAAAAAAATAACACACTACATACCACTGAAAGAGATATATACCATGGGTCATTGGGTTCACAACGTTTATTCCCGTATACCTTAGCAGCATTTAGCTTTTCATTTAGTTAAAAAGTAGCTGAGCAGTGAGGCCAGCGGACTTCTACAAATTAATCTGGTCGCGGGATAAATTTGCTAACTCTGAGTACACTGGAAGAAATTGCGGATGTTCATTAACTGCTGGCGCAATGAGTTACACAGTCTACTAATAAAAGCTTCGCAAATTTACAAATATTGATTCGTAAAATTTCCGCGCCTAATTACGGCTTTCACTTAGAGATCAAGCAACATAGTAAATACGAATACAAAGATGAAATAGCAGCTTGTTCCACAAACTCCAGCGGCACACACTGGCCACTAAAATGGCGCCACTAGACGCCGTCATGTCGGAACGCCGTTCGCCAATCAGCGCTTGGTGACGTATGTCAGCCAGTAGCCTAGCCAATAGAGTACATCTCGCAACGCTGGGGTAGCCAATCAGACACGATGTCCATTCCAAGACCATAACACGAGCAATCAGAGAATACGCTCACATCGACTATACTGCCACGCCTTTTCGCCTCTGTGTATTTATTTACTCTGTGATCCACCTATTATGAGTTCTAACACGTTGTCACTCTACAATGTTAGAAAAATGTCCGTAAAATTACTGAAAATACCGGTTACAAACTATCCCGACATCTACGTTAAATTACGGTCTCTTCGTTTTTCCAATAACGTTTTCTCCGTAGACTTTGCGTAAATATCCGTGAATTCACGGAACATGTCGACAATCTTGCAAATTAATTTTTTTTAATATGCTCTTTATGAACATGAGTAACAATAAAACATTTTACCTTCGTTATGTGGGCGATGCACTGTGCATAAAAATGACTACTAAAAATAAGAAAAATTCCGGCAGCGGGATTTGAAATCGGAAAAAAATGTTAACTGCCCAAAACTTTACCCACTCACCTGCCATGCTTTTACAGAAAGAATTGTAGTAAATAAGCAATTCCTATTGAACGATGCATGTACTTCTTAGCTTCTGGTAATGTTATTTTTGTAGCGCATTTCACTGCGTATGAAAGAGAAAAAAAATCAAGTATTTTATGTTGTAGTGGGATTCGAACTCGAGTCGAGAAATCAACAATCAATATCTAGAACCACCCAACTGCCACACTTTTACACGAAGTTTCTGGTAAATATGGATTTTACATGGAAGTGACGAACGCGCCTGTCTTAGTTTTAAGTAGTGTTATAGAGCTTCTAATAATTGACGAAATTTTTTTTCCTGTAGCCAAATTTGAACATAAATAAACGAATCGGCACTCCATGAGTGGTTCGCCCCTTGCTTACTATTATTTTACACGATGTAGTATTGTGACGATGGGTTTTTATACGCTTCAGGTATCATCTGCATTGTTCGTGTCTCAAAGTCGAAGCCATTAAGAACACGAAGAGCTCCTGTATTGTATATTTACGGAGCTTATTTCCGTTATTCTTCGTTAAGGAGTGCCTTTCGATAAATGAACTCTGCATCTCCGTAAAAGTTTCCGTAAATCTAAAGAAATTTCTAACAGTGTACAATTAGTCCATTCACGATTACTGACAACATTTCTGAAGCCCTGCTAAAGTTCTACTTCCAAGATATTCCTCCGCCTCGTGCACACGAGGCCTGGAAATCTACTCCAGAGGGTCAACGCACCACATTAGTGGGCAGTCAGTGTAATAATATTCCGCATAAGAAATACATCTTACCAGTAGGGATCGGAAAATTTCGCGAGTTCAATGACCTATAGGCCAGACTCCTCAGTCCTCTGCAAACTGGAACCTCAGCTGTGTGTTCATTGGCTGTTGCCCCGCACTTAGCGGCTATGGGATTCGCAAGGTGTTTCCTTGCAAGTCTGCCATTGGCTCAGATGCGTGCAGGGTGGGTCTAATAAGCTGTGGTCCAATTGCGAAGGTGACATAACTGTATATGGTGTTTGACGTCTACCTTGTCCCGAAATGAACTCGCGAAATTTTCCTATCCCTACTTACCAGACATCACTCTATGCCTTTTTTCATATTAGTTGTAAATGAAACATTTGAATTGACAGATAAAATATAAGTAAAAGTTCAATTTGACCAAAAATTTGGTACTTTTATTTTAACACAATTACAAATGCTTCTGAAACATGACATTTAGCAAGCAACCAGACAAGTCATACTCATATATGGGGAGTTTTCTCAAATGTTTAATTCGAAACGTGCGAAGAGACTCCGGACAGACTATAGCAGAGGAAAGACAATTCGTTCCATTTGCTGCTTCCGCAGTAACTAGTCATTCTCCTGTTACACTCGACAACACGGATTACGGATTCAGGTCTCCCTACTGTTACACATTCAGTGTTGATTCACAATCCGGCTGGCTGTGTCAGATGAAACGAAAGTGCGATGAAACTTGCTATAACTAGAGACCCGAAAATTTTGCGGATTCATTCCTCAACAAGCTAGATTCCAGAATCCTTAGTGCATTCAAGAATCAGTCAGTAGCTCACTGGCTGATGCTCCACTTTAACCCCAGACCAGGTAGCACGCGATTCGGTCCTTATTTTCCTTGCAAGGTTCTTTATTGGTCGAAAGTCGTTCGGGGCGTGGCTGACAAACTATGGACCAATGGAATCACAAACACATATGTTCACGTGAAAGCAATTTAACTTGTCCTCAGGTGAAACGGCGAAATTTCCGGGCTTGTATTTATAACGTCCATCCTGCTTAATCGTAACGCGGGAATTAGCAAAGCTGCCAATAAATAAATAGATAAATAACTGACGTTTACTGGACTACATAGATGACTGCGACGTCAAGTACGACAACGTGCTGTAAAGGCTGTTCCCGATAAACTGAGCTCTTTCGGAAGTCCTACTTCTGATCTACTTGAATATGCACATTGTGTATTCTGCAACCATATGTAAAATTACCACTGACATAGGCATGGACGCTTGATTCATGCGCCAGTCAAGTGAATCTGTGAAATTACTTTAAAAAGTAAATATTTCTACTACATTACTAATTTATACTCTGGTATTATATATATATATATATATATATATATATATATATATATATATATATATATATATATATATATATATATAACAGAAAGCAAAAGGAATCACTTCAGTATTCATGCATGTTTACCTAACCATTTTAAATTCAATGTTAAACCATTTAGACCCAGTGTATACAGTTGTGTACATTACGGACATGATGAATAGGTCGTTCACGGTAAAGTGAGAACTTTTTGAAGATGTTTCATCAAACATAATAGCCAATAAATACATTTCATTGTGGCCTCGGATTTTTGATTTCGGGTGTGGTGAATGTATACACTGTGTTTATTACTCACATGAGAGGGTTTACGTTAACGAGTGGCGGAAGGACATAAATTGGTTGAAAGAAAAAAGTAACTAAGGCTTCAAAAGTGCTCGCATTACCGTGAACCGCCTATAGGTAATTTTTGGTCTGTACTGCACACCGCGAAGCTCAATAACCTATGTTCCTATATGTCGGTAAATAATTCGGAAACCGTCTTACTGTTCTAGGTCATGATTGATTCACTTAACTGTAGCCGAACATACAGCCTATCACTGGCAGTGAAAATGAAACAACTGCTGTGTCGACAGTACAGCACGCATCATGAAAATATTTGTTTGTAACACGCAAAACTGTGAATCGAAGTGGGTATGAAAGGGTTAAGAAATGGAAATACTTTCACTCCGTAATTACCAACTCTAGAAGTGCTCAGTCAATGGTGAACGGTCTATAACAAGAAATGGGAGGTTCTTTGCACATTACACGAACTTACACGTCCCGAGGCTCTGCGACTTTTAACCTCACATATTCTGACGCGGTATTCATTGCAATAATGTCTGCTGTTCTCGCGATCGAACGGATAACTCAAGAAAAATAACCCTAAAAATAATGCCTGGGGTAGAGCGTCGGTTCGCGTGCGTGAGTGGAAGCCGTAAGAGCGACCTTTGTACGCATATCGAACGCGCGATTGTCTTTATGATTCTACGGTGCGGACGCCCAGAGAATATTGTTCTCCTCTGAATATAAAGTGGCGATATTCCCTCCTTAGCCGAGAATGAAAAATCTTTAAACTGTAATTATAGTCCATTTCCGAGTTTCTATTATATAACAACAAAAAATGTATTGCAATGAAAATAATATCTTTAAGGCGGTCGCCTGCCCAGCGCTTGAAGTACCTTGCAGCTTCTTTGAAAAACGCATTTATAGAAGAAACTATTAAGCGTGCCTCAGTAGGTTTAAGGGGCTGCAGTGGCTGAGTATCTTACTGCAGCCCATTCCGGTCAGCCACCCCATGTAGTCATTCTTTTAGATCTTCACTCTTAAGACGCTCCATAAGGACATGTTGCAAAGTGTCATTAACGCCACATACATCACACAATGGGGAGGCGACCAATCCGAGACTATGCAGTTTCGTCTGAAACTTCTATGACCAGTGTACAGCTGCGCACTGTAGTGGTTCATGGTAATTCACATTTGTTTTATTCTTTCTTCAACTCTTGGTATCAGTTCATAGGTGATCCTCACCTTGGTGGGCTGATCCTATCTCTCCTGCCATTCTTCAAGAGTGTCCTGCCTGAATAACCTTCGTTCTTGAATGCTGATCTTTCCAATCCTTCTACTTTCAGCTATCAATCCTCTTTATTTTACTAGTTGATCAACAGGCAGGACACCTGCCAACACGGGAAGTGCCTCATTGGTAGGGATAAGAAAATTTCGCGAGTTCAATGAACCGAACGATAGACTCCGCAATCCTTCGTACAGTCGAGCCTCAGATGTTTGTTCATTGGCTGCTGCCCCCAGTGTCACCCCACACCTGGCAGTATCTGATTCGCTTCTTGTTTCCTTGCAAGTCTGCTATTTGCTGAAAGTCCAACAGGGCGTTTCTAATCAACTCTGAACCAATTGCAAAGGTGAGTTCAGTGTACACGTGTTTTAAACCTATATTGTCCTTAAATGAATTCGCGAATTTTTCCTATCCCTACTCATTGGACACAGTTCTGTATGCTTTCATAACTGCCACCAGCAGTGCCGCCCTCTGAGTACTGTTGAGCTATCTACTACACCGTGCCAAATCCACATGTTTGCGCCAAATTACAGCGCCGTGTGAAATGATGCCCTTGAAAACGGCTTTGTAGATTTTCCTCAATGTAACACAATCTAATCCCCACTAAGTGTTTGCTCTTAGTTCGTGAAACACCACTACTGCTTTTCTGGCAATGTACTGAATGTGCTTCAGAAAGCTTATCTTATCATCCAGAATGACTTCCAAGTACTTGCATTTGCTGATATACTGGTGAAACTCCCCATTAAACTTCATAGTTGGGCTTGTTGCAAGTATTCCTTTTAACATCATGGTCTTTGGTCTTGCTGGTGGAGAAATACATCTTCTCTCTTGAGGCCCATTCTTCTATAGCTGTCATTATTGCCACACGCTAGACAAAGCTCCTGGTGGAACCGGCACTGGCCTCTCCAAACCTCCCCTCTAGGTGGCTGATACCTATAAAAGGTCATACCTAGATCGCTACTTTATAACCAAGTTACTTTAACCCCTGCAAATGCAAAAGCTAAATCGGCTTTTTAGTTATTCAGGATCCAACGGAAACTTTGCAGTTTTGACACCGCCATGCTACCTGAAAGAGAAAATAAAACTATACTAATCTACTCACACAAACACTAACCACTGCGATCCGCGCGTGCCCTTCCCGTTAAATTTAAGCATGGCGGTATACCCATTAACTGCATTTGGCCCAATACGATCGGGCTGCGAAGGACTTAGTTTTGGGGAATGTCCGATAAGCCAGTAACATTCCCCGCCTCCTCGCCCCCGACCGCAAGGGCATTGTCGAAACCACACTGCTTCTTTTTTTTTTCTGTACGGAACTCATGCACACACACACACACACACTCATTCCAATGTCTACTGTGATCTTTGCAGACCATCCTTCATTCCTTAACCATTTGATTCTCATTCTGTTTCCATCTCGGTTGTCCGTTTCGGTTGGCTGTTCCCTGGGCATAAATTTCCTGGGAAACCGGGTCATCATCAACAGTTTGTCTAGTTCAGGTATGATTGGGTGGGGTGCAGTGAGAGGGTGATTGTAGCGATCCTTTCCAATTCCTGTTCGTTCCATCCTGAGCTCGGTGCAGCCGAGAAGGGGGGCCTGTGGATTCCTTTTCGATTCCCCTCTCCCCGCATTATTCCTCACCCAGTCAGGGTTCCAAAGGAGGGAGGTGGTGACTTGTCTGGTGAATGGCGTGATCTTGTGTAGAATACCAACCGAGGTGGATGACTAATAATTGACCACAGCATGCCACGTGAAGGGCTTGCTGCAATCGACGGTAAGCCTCCCGTATGTTCGAATGACAGCCTTGAGGATTTCTGTCTCATTAAACTGCTCTCCTCTACGCCAATAGCCCTCCCTGAGTAAACTTAGGAGTGCAGTCTGCTGGGTTGGCAGGCCCAACTGGGCAACGACTAACCTGTCAACAGTCTCCATTCTTGGGAAGACGACTCTGGTCCCACCCTCCATCCGCCTCACGACCAGGGGAAGGGCAGACATCAGTGTGGTTGGGTCTTCCAACCTCGATAACATCGCTCCTTTAATCATCTTATTATAGAGCCACGATGGCTCGTCGAGGTGTGCGGCCACAGGCCAGGCCTGTACCGACACACCTACCACGTTTTTCTCATCCGGCCAGTCTATTGTCGGAGTTCTTCCTTCTGCTGGGGTGGCTTCTGATTTCCTTACCAACTGTTTCATGGGGAAGACCTCCCTGGCAGCTTCGGTTTACCCTGGCTGCCTGGTCTGTAACACCGGTAACACTGTTTCACATATCTTACTGGCTCGGTTCATGGCACAAACTGTTCTTCGCCTGTCATACATTTTATGCCTGCCCATAATACAAGTAACACGGGCAAAACCTTCCCGGACGAACACCACGGGACTCCAGGCACACGGCCAGCTCATACTATGGTTTTCCTCATCCCTGCCCTGGCCAATAATTTCAATTGCCTCGTCCTGTTTCACGGTTCTCATTGTGGGTTCCACTTTAGGTAACTCCGTACCCTTTTCCATTTTCTTATCTTCGCGAGGCTTCACGTAAGGGGGGGGGGGGTGTTCCTTGTTCCATCCTGGTCCCAGACACTTTGGTCGTAGCAGTGGTCTTTCAATGCATGGGCACTGCCTTTCCTGCACGAAATACGTGGCTGTTCCTTGAATGTGGGAGTACCCATACTCTGATTGGCTGGGAGAGACTCTGGGAATGGCATTGTGTCTAATTGGTTACTGCGTGCTGCGAAACATTCCTTATTGGCTAGGCTTCCAGCTGGCGAGTACGTTACCAGGCACTGATTGGCTGGAAGGTACCGCCATTATATATCACTATAAGGAGGCCTCTCTTCCACACCACAGGGAAGGTACCTTCTTTCAGACAGTCATTGAACAGTTATAAAAGTTCATCACGAATTCTCGGATATGATCTGAGGAGGATTTCCCCCCTCATTCCATCCAATCCTGGGGCTTTTCCGAGCTCCGTTTTCCTGACGACATTATCCAGATCCCAGGTGGAAAATGGTGCCGTTTCCTCGGATTCATTAGGCCTTAGCTGTTCTGCCCTTATTTGCTCATGATACTCTGTTTCACCCAAAAGAGTATCATATGGCAATAGACTCTCCATTGTATGCCGTGTGATCTCCTCAGATGACTGCAATAACTGTCCATCGGACACAAGTGCAGGGAACTCCCTTGCGCCTTTCACCTTTCCTGTCACCATTCGGTAGACCAGTCCCCATGGGCCTTCATTTTTCCTATCCGATACCACGCGCTAGATAGTTTAATGTCTTGGTATTCCGACTAAACCTTACAAAATGCTAAACACACGCCACGAAAAACGAAACTCGAAACGAATTGGAACACGGCCTCAGACGCGCATGGGTAGCAGTGATGTTCGCATATAGTGATAGAGTATTCGAGTTGAAAATGCCTAAGAATTCATTTTCCTAGCAGTTCTCGAGATATCGAATGTAGTGATTTATCAGTACACGCGTCTCGCACGAATACTCGAGTTTCCGTGGGGGAGTTACGGCGTTTGTTCCACGCTTGTTCTAGAATGTTTACAGACATGTTTGTGTTTTTCAAATTTTTTCTTAGTCCGTTTATATTACATAGTAAAATTTTAGAATCCGTTTGTTCAATATTAAATACACTGTTTCGTGTCGACTACTGACTTCTAAGATATTGGTTAGAATTTTATTGTTCTTTATATAGTTGCCAGATATCGGCATTCGCCACCCCTCGATTGTGCCTCGTCATCTTAATACAATAACGAGAAAGGAATCAGTTCTTCTACGCGCGGGAAAACATTCTATTCACGTATTCCAACAGACGAATACCACCGCGGAAGTCACCAGTTCTCTTAATTCAGGAAGTGAATGGAAATTGATCGATTCTCACAAGTATTCGATTCCTTGAACTATTCGATTCTGCCCTCCATCGGCCACGTCGGTACGCAGGCGCGTCGTCGCTCACTCTGACCAGACCCTCGACAATCGCCTCTCCGTCTGAGTCCAGGCCGTGCCGAGCAGCGATAGTGCAGCGCTGGCCGAACTTGGCCGCCGAAACGTGCCGGTCAATCGGGTTCGCGGCGCTTGAAACATATGGAAAACACGCCTTCGTGTATTTCAACGCAGCAACTCAACACGAACTTGACAGCAGATAATCAGCCATATGGGAACTTTCCACAGCATCGCAGTTACCAGACAATCACAAACCCTTCATCACAGCCTTGCGAAACCATTCGTCTTCTCTATTAAAGACATCTGTACGACTTTTTAGTTTCTATGTACTTGTTTATTCTTTGCTCATATCTAAGATTTCAGAAATTTATTGCTATAAAAATGACTGTTGTTTTAAAATTCCGTGTAAAGTCTGTTCACAGTAAAATGAGCACTTCATAAATGAACCTTAGAAAAAAGTAATTGCCCCTATCTGCATATATTTTAACGGGTACACTGAGTGACATACGCTCAGTAAAGTTGGTAACGATGGATGAAAAGTAGTTCCATATCTTATCGTCGAATAAAAAGTGTTAGGTGATCTTCTGCGATAACTTAAATAGTTTTTTCCTTTTTCTGCTTTTTCAATGGACAAAAGTGTAAAAATGAGCAGATTTTTAAAATATTTACTTTCCTAATAATTTTACAGTTTCGCATGACCGACGCATAAATAAAGTGCTAAGACCGGTAACAATGTCAATTTAACATATGGCGGAAGTATACGGAATGTGCATACAAGTAGATCTTAAGAAGGACTTTCAAAAGTGCTTATTTTACCGCGAACAGCCTTTACAAGCATGCATGACTAGTTCTGCAAACAAGCTAACTCAGCCTTGTCAACAGTACAGATTGTCACAAAATTCTTGCCCCACAGCACAGATTAATTAAGGACACAGATGAAATGGCGTCGTGGTTCCTTCGATGAGGGCGTAACCATTATTTGATTAGTTGCGCGAGGCTTTGGAAACGTGTTTTGTATCGTAGGCCTAGCTAATTGGCTACTGCGTCCTGGGAAAGGTTCCCTATTGGTTGGCCGGCCGGTTGGCGAATCTGTTATTAAAGGCTGTTCACGGTAGAGTGGAGCACTTTTCAAAGCCGTGCTTAAGATCTACTTGTAAGCACATTCCGTATATTTCCGCCATATGTAAAAATTAACATTGCCATGTTCCAGGTCGCGTTATTCATGCGCTGGTTAAGTGAAACTGTGCAATTGTTAGAAAAGTAAATATTCTCAATTTTGCTAGTTCATACATTTATATGCATTAAAAATATAGAACGTAAGGGAAATAATTTCAGTATTTTCCAATGTATTCCTAACACTCCCAATTCAGCGTTAAGACATTGAACTACCTTCTCTTCGTCGACTTTAGAGTGCGGTCGTTAAAATATATGCAGGTAGGGGCTGTGGCATTTTTCAAAGCCTCAATTCAAAAAGGGGTTCACTTTATCATGAACAAGCTTCAGACGGTGATTGGCGAATTGACATTCGACATGTTGATGGCCAATGACGCCATTTTGGCGGCGGGTGCAGCTGGTGTTCGAGGAATGAGAGGCTGCCTCGCCTCTGTCCAATTATTAAGTACTCTGTGCTCACTGTCGACACCAAGCGACAAACTTCTACTCTACGTAATTTAACACTTTGAGGGCTGTACTCGAGTGTAGTTCGGGCAAAACTTGTTTCAATATTTCATTCCACATAAACAACAAAACTGGTCCGGGTATACTTACATAAATTCCTTATCTAAAAAGGATTTTAAATATCAACTAATACAACATCAACAACCAACTTCGTAAATGAGCAACCAATTTTTGTATAGTTACGGAAATCAACACAACGGAATTTAGGCACAGTACATCATGTTAGACACGAAAGAAAAATTTGGTTGGAAAACGGTAAACTCGGCACACAATTGGTTGGCAGCCGGCCAATACGGAAATACTGGTGTCGTTTTGACTAGTAGAATGGCGTTAAGCGACAATAGAGACCAATAGAACACGGTGTCCTTGCAAGGGTATGGATATAGGTGACTAACGTTTAGTTTGACTTTAAAGCTGGCGAAAGTATGCCAACCTCAAAGTGTTAACTATCTCAATATGGCAGCACAGTGTGGAGCATACCCAGGGACATCTGACTTTCGCCAAGAAGTCTGAAGCCCAGGCAGTTCTTTAACAGGCCAAGTTCAACTGCGGCTGCCCTTTAGTTCTTGGCCGCGTCACTTCGTGAGAAGTCATTCTCTTTCTTGAATCGGATAACCACAATAAGGACCACCTGTTTTTCGCGAAAAGATTTCAGGACACGTACAAAACACTAGAGCTCAGATCCAGTTTTGTAATTGGCTGAATTCGACTGTCTGGTGTTGTAGTTGCCTGCCAGCGAATCACGGACACTCAGTGTTGATTGGCCCAGTCTGGCAAGGACCTGTCTCCCGACAAAGACAAGTGGCCAGTGACCAAATGAAAACTGCACGTATGCCGTAGGACATTGGAGTCTTGCCTTCGCGTGAATATTTTCGCGAAAAACACGTGGCCCTAAACATAATTAAGTTATTCCGATGCTAAAAATCTGCGAGTACTGGGCATACACCTCGTAGACGTAACATTGTAAATCGTCCAATAATAAAAATTAATCAGTGCTGGAGTAGTAAGACTTGCAAACATATGCATTTTTACATGTGTCCTGTACAAAATGCTGGAGCTTTTATCTCAAACACAAGCTCAGAAGAAAAAGCACGTATTACACCGCGTTTTCAATAGATGGCTGTAAAATACCACAGCAAAGAAACAGGTTCCAGTAAATTACATTGATTCGTCAGTGTGCAGCAGCTTGTTCGATTTGCATTGAAATATTTCCACAAAATTGTATCACTGCCTTGAAGACGATTACTGGAATAGTCACACAGTCCCAGACAAGACTTGTCGAAGAACGAGGTAAAGACGGCGTGTAACGATCGCATTGCAATGGTGGAGCTAACACTTCCAGGTCTGCACACATCGAGGACAATGTTGAAGCGAGCACTACATTCTATCCACCAGCGCAAGGACACTAGTTTAACTCGTCTCTCTATTCTTACCTGCCTCTATTCCATCTATTCTATTGGCTCGCCTCTATCCTATTGGCTCACAACACGCCAGCCACGCGAACTCTTCTGTACAGGCCTATGTAAGTTTGTTTCCAAAGGCAGAGAATTTTACTCGTTTGTGTTGTTTGTGATTCACACGGGTGGATGCACACCTCGATACTTACGCAGCATTTTAGTGAAAATCCTTTCGCATTTTTAAAACTCTTTCGTCGAAATGCTTCAAAAATAGCGTTGATCGAAAAACGTTGGATGAATACGCCGCAGAAGCGCCATATTTGTACGATCACTTGTGTGTGTGTGTGTAAAAAAATAGTTTTTTGACTAGTTATAAAACTTCTTAGGTGCCTGATGGGTCCAGTTAAATCAGCTTTGTGCAGAAGATAATTCTGTCCTTACCAGTTGACCAAACTTCTAAGTAGCAGTCATCACTTGAGAGCTGTCGATTACTCTGTCACCATTTCGTATATAGCATATACCTTCATTGAGCCAACTTTGCACAAACATTATAATGCCCCCCCCCCCTCCAAATATACATAATCGTTTTAAACGTAATAATGTAAAAACTATAAATTTTCCCAACACATGAATTCTTTCTAAATGTAATTTTTTTAAATATTGTTTTGTTCGCCATGTGTCCATACAAAGCTGTGAACATAACAGTTGGTAATAGTTACTTTTTGTTGTATTAAGTAAACGTTGTATTACAAACATTATGCCAATGTAGCATATTCCTTTTATTTGCTGAATACATCGGGGATTTTATAAAAAGAAAATAGCGATCTTCTAAATATATACGGTCTATAGATGACTGTGCGTCGATCACTTTCTTGAAAATATATTGTTGTAATTGGTAGGTATTTGTATTTCTGACGTTTAGCAACATTTTCAACTTGGTTGGTGAGGTTGGTAATAACTAATACGTCGTGTTGGGATCCAAATATCTGGCTAGTGTTTTGGAGTAAAACTGCAAATTTAACGTTAATCTGTCATTATTCCCCGTACAATTAAAAATGTGATGGAATTTGCTAAAATAAGTTTAAATTCATACATGTAAAACAAATTCTTCAAGGGAAAATTTAAATAAATAAGTAAAACCACATATTACTTTTTTTTAGTGCAATCATTGAAGAACTTTTAAGTACCATTTCAGATAACTAGGGACACCCGAATTTCGCGAAAAGATTTCCGCGCATGCTAAATTTCAATTACCTACGAGCGTACCAGCAGTTTCCTTTCGCTGATTGGCGGCGTGTGTCTATGAGAAGACATTTTATTAGTGTACTGGCCAATCAGGATTAAGTTGCTCCGATATTGTACGTCTCTGATTCGTAGGCATTCGCTCAAGGCGCGTGACATCTAGATCGCCTAATCACAAAAGTGGATATGAGCTAAAGTGTTATGAAATACAACTCGCCATGACATCTTTTCGTGAAATTCGGGTGCCCCTGGAGGTAACTAACCTCTAACTAAGGTATGACCGTGGAAGTATTTAAAAGTGAAATAACAAATTAAATTGGTTTGGCATGTTAATAAGTAGCAGTATGCTGATTTGTGTATTATGTTGGAATGAGAAATGGTATATGTTAGTATGCGTCAATTCTCAGCAGAGTTTCATGCATATTTACGAGAAATAATGCGACATTGCTCGTAATTTTATACATTGCGTGCTTTGACTTAACGAAAAGCTTAAAAAGAAATATGCGCCATACTGGAAAACACGTATGGCATAACGTTAACTACATCAGTTATTTCGCACGTGATGATAGGAAAATACAGATTAAAAATATTGAAATACGACGCATTAATATGATAAGGAATATACACAGTACAGACAACTAAAATGTAAGCTCATAATTAGGAATAGGAAAATTTCGGGAGTTCAATGACCTGCAGGTTAGACTCCTCAGTCCTCTACATACTGGAGCCTCAGCTGTGTGCTCATTGGCTGTTGCCTCGCACCTGGCTGCTATGGGATTCGCAAGGTGTTTCCTTACAAGTCTGCTATTGGCTCAGAGGCGTGCAGGGCGATCTAATGATTTGTGATCCAATTGCGAAGGTAACTTCACTGTATATGGGTTTGACACCCATCTTGTCCCGAAATGAACTCACGAAATTATCCTATCCCTACTCATAGTTCATAAAACTTCCCTCCTCGTGCAAAGTTATTGTGTTATAGTGGCTAGCACAGCGGGCTTTTAAATCGAAGATCGTGGGTTCGCACTCGATTTTAAGAATGCAGATTGTAATAAAATGCGGTCTATTTTAACATAGAAAACAAATTAATAACAACGATAAGCGCAAAAAAGTTTAATTAAAGTTAATTTTTATTTAAAAAAAAATCACTAACCATTCTTGGCAGAACGTTATTTATGGTTGACGCTACCTAATAAAATATCTTAGCAACATGTGGCTGGTAAATGGCCGGACATTCGTTGGAATCCGACTATTAACAGGAATTTGGACCAACATAGGCCTGATTGTCACTCTGATGTCCATACAACGTTATTAACAGGAATTTGGACCAACATAGGCCTGATTGCCACTCTGATGTCAATACAACGTTATTTTTTTGTTGTAGAAGATTCCTGATTCGAGCTTTGCTGACGGAGATCAACTTACTCATAATAAAGTTTTGTGTAGTGCATATCGTTAGGTATCCCACCTTGATGGCTGTAAATAATTGGCATATTGCACTGTTAATAATGAAATTAATAAATAATAAGTAAAACAAATAAAGAAATTATGGCCCAAATACAAACCACTGCTGGAGATATCTGAAATTTAATAAAAATTTCGCTTTGAAGGTCAAAATAAATCACATCCGTTTTGGCTACATATTTCTTTCCGTGCTGAGATATTCAGAGGCGCAGTACAACCACGAACTACGAAGACAAAATTTAAGTGAAAAGTGAATGGATCAGTCATTTGTAAATTTAAGTGAAAAGTGAATGGATCAGTCATTTGTAAATTTCTTTTAGTCTGGCAGACTTTCAGACATATTGAAAAACACATTAATAACTTTTCATATCCAATAATGTTATTACTGGATTTCGAGAAACAGTTCTCTCTATACTGTATCGTCAGGTGTATTTTATTTAAGAAAGAATGACTTTGGGAAAGTTGCTCCAGAATGGGCCGAAACAAAAAAAAAATACGTTTTATTTTAAAAGTGTCTTCAGGCGAACTTAAATTTCTAACTAAAATATTAGTGTTATGCAGTGCTACGTCGTCGTAAACTTTGTACTTCGTAACTTCATGAATTCAACCTGTATGTTCTGCTTAGCCTTGCTATCGACCACGTGGGGACATGACGTCACGCGGTTGATAAACTTGACACTCACTAACAAGCAAATAAAAAAAAAAAAAAACCCCAGAGATAATCAATTCACGATCACTTTAAACATTTCTAAAGCCTTTCTGAAGTACTACTTCGGTTATATTCTTCCGCTTCATGCAAAAAAAAAAAGTTTAACAGAGTATAGAAAATTACAGCACAGGGTCAGTACACCTTATTCGTGCGCACTCAATGTAATAATATTTTGCATAAGAACTATTTCTTACCACTTGCAAACACACCTATCTTCTTAGTGGTTTTATTTTTATTCATATCAATTATAAGTATTTTGCACAAATATTCCAGGACTACTTGAAATTCGAAACACTGGAGCTCATATCCATTTTCGTGATTGGATGACTTTAATAGGTGGCACATTCGGCATCGCAGGGGTCTGTCCGCGATTTACACTGTTTCCAAACAAAGACACGTGGCCATTAACCAAAGGAAACCTGCACGTATGATACAGGACATTGATATCTAGCCTTCGCATACTCGTTTTCGCGAAAAAACAGGTGCCTCTGATTATAAATATAACATATTTTTATTTATAGATCAAATGTAAATAAAAATTCCATTTTACTGAGAAATAAGGAATTTTTATGTTAGCACAGGTATAAAACGCCTTATATACTGAACATATTTTGATACAACCAAGCACGTAATATGGGGTGATTTTTCAACTTTTTGATTCAATTACTGTAAAAAAAAATTGGGATGTGGCTGTGTTGGGGACACGGCCGTTTGTTTTGCGTGAATACGTCTACGTTGACGCGCTCGGACGCCTTGATGTTTATTTTACGTTCCCGGCGCCGCTTCACTCGATCATATGGGGTTTTATGGGTATCACTGGACTGCTTTTTGGGATGCTCTTTCCTACCGTATACGTCATACAAAATGTTTTTATACGCGCGATCGATCGATCTCGACGAGAGCAGGCGATTGATACTCAAACGCGCGTCGTAGCTTCTCCTAGTCAAAAGTTATACTACGCGGAAGTTAAGAGACGTGACGAAACGATCTCAACATTGTGGTGCTCCTTCCCCCCCCCCCCCTTCTAAAAATCACTCTCACCTGTCCACCACACACACAGACGCGCACATATACACCCCACCGCCCGCGATGCTTCGCAGTCCTCATTCAACATACCATATAATTCTTTGATTCTTTGTCAGTCATGTGGTGTAATTGAATTTTGAATGTAGACGATAGATTCGGAGCTGCAATGCCAAACTGCATCCCCCACCAAAATGGCGGCACCGTCCAGCCAATCAGCGCCTGGTAATGTACTCGCCAGCTGGAAGCCTAGCCAATAGACTGTAGAAAAACGCACATCCAATATGAATATGCAATTTTACAAAACGTTTTGAACACAAACTAGCGTTTGCAAACGAGTGGCACTAATTTACAAAAATGAAAACAGGAACAAATATTTTTTTTAAGTTTTTGATGGTTTCTAACATATTTTCGAAGAGATTAATTAATATTTAAAACAATTAAAATTATAAAATCATAATATTATGTTTATGTTTGCGCAACGTTTATGTGAACTAAATATGTTAAGTGTGTTGCACGGAAGAAAAAAACAACATATCTATTTTACATGTCTCATATACTATTCATCGTGTAGTGATCACTTTTGATGAAGCTCCCACAAATAGTTATTTCGGTTGAACAATTTGTAATTACTTGAAATAGTAAAATTTTACTGCTTTTGTAACAAAAAACTAAGTCACATTATTTGTAATAAATTAAACAAAAGTTCTGAAAGACATTGCCTGGAATCAACTAAAAACGTGCCTAGCAAAGGTCCCATTTGAAAAATTCAGGGGTATTCACAGATAGCCTATATAAAAATAAATATCTTCATTTAGAACAGTCGAAAAATATAGGAAAACATATTATTTATAATAACGGTATCCGATAGAATTCATTTCCAGTGTAAACTATTTCATATCTTCAAACAAGATTTTTCTGTTATTTGTATCACACGTAAGTAGTAACGTCATGATTTCAACAAAAAGGAGCACCACTTGTTTTTACTTGTTTAACCCTTTTAAACGCGCCTTAATTTATAGCCTTAAGTGTGTAGGATAATACATTTTTTGAGGCGTACTGCCAAGGAGCCGACATAGTGCTTGTTTAGTTATCACAGCTGTAGGCATTGTGCACAGAGTGTAATTATATGAATCTTTCGTAATCTATATCAGTAACGCTGTTTTAAGTCACTCGCCCACGGAAAATTGTTATTGAGCAGCACTGTGAGTTACAAGGCACAGTGACAGCAAAATGCAACCTTTCTGTGCATAATAGTTTACCCAGAATTGAGCAAACTGGTTCCGAACAGCTTAAAATTAAATTGCATCTGTTATCTCCAAACAACCTGATTTTCGCTAAAAGATCTCGTGACTTGTTGTGTTTCAAAACACTTGAACTAAGTTCCAAATTCGTGATTGGACGATTTCTATTTATACGCAGTTAAGGCTTGTGCTTGTTAATCAGAAACGTTCAGTCAGATAATAGGCAAGTGTTACAGACGCCCCAATGGCCAAGCGGTTTCGTTCATGTAAGAGTTCATTGGTCGAACGTGGCTTTGGAAACCGCCCCTGGTTCTTATTGATTGTTAAACGTTTTTTTTTTTGCATGAAGCGGAAGAATATAACGGAAGTAGTACTTCAGAAAGGCTTTAGAAATGTTTGGAGTGATCGTGAATTGATTATCTCTGTTTTTTTTTGTTTTTTTTTGCTTGTTAGTGATCAAGTTTATCAACCGCGTGACGTCACGTCCCCACGTGGTCAATAGCTCGGCACGTTAGTCTCCAGGTTGTTATACACGGTCCCGTTGTGCATCACCTGTCAAAACAATACCTGTGAAGGAGGCCACAGGCGAGTTTGGTAAACTAAGAAACGACAACATCAAGCCGGAGTGGAATGTATAAGCTGTTATAGCAATTCGTTAAGAACACCAGAACACGTAGGCCCAGCAAACATTCCTGGATAATTGTAACAAACAACCAAGCAGACCACCTCTAGTGAAAAAAACGGGAGCCAATCACAATACGTTACGTCAATCCACACACTTGGAGGTGCGCGAAGAATTTCCTAATCCTTATTAGTGAATTTTTCCACACACCATACATCTCCGTCCCCTCCCCCCTTCCCCAGAACCTTCACCATTGCAGCTGTTTCACTGCAAATAATCCCCACTTTAGTGTTAATTATTTAATTATGTAATTAGTTTTTTCGCAACCTAACTTCCCAGTCAAGCTTAGTAAATCATACCTCGCACCATAATTAACCCCCTGCCCTCATCTCAACTAGACACAAGTGTTCGCCGCAGAGGCTCTCCCCACAGTGCCTGACGAGCCATGAACACACATTCTGGTAATATATCTCACCTAGTATAATATAGCTGTAGTGTATATAAACATTAATTGTAAATAATTTGTTTGCAGGAAGGCAACGGGTCGACCTCCCAAAGCCCCTGGCCGCTGGCCGGGTCCATCTTGACCACGCACAAATCTGCAGTGCATAGTATGCATAGTTATCACCTAGTTCTCATCAGATTGGCTGCACTGATAGGAGCCTCCAATCTTTCCACACAGAATTCCCATCTCCACTGCCCTCGGCCCGTCAGGCGCGGTAAATATTTTGCCACCGGGCGACAGGTGTCCCCCAGTATGTCGTTGATTTAATGTTGCTTCCCAATCATCATAACAAGGTGTCAGCTGGGGCCTAAACGGCGGCCCCCACAGATCGTCACCCCAGCGCTTCGACGCACCGTAGACGACTGGTAGCCCTCCCCCCCCCCCCTCCCTGGAAGGGGATGGGTGGTAGATGAACTAGCAGATTTACATGACTGATTGAAAGCGTATAGTTTTACCGACTTGGACGCACTAGTTCCTCCCCATAACATCAAACCCGCAAATAACCCGGGGGGTTCCGTCAAGCAAGCTTGCTGGTCGGGGACCACCTTCTATTGCGAGGAGGGGTAGTAGAGAAAAAAGGAAGGTCAGCGATTGTCAAGGGGCGAGGTCAGCTGCTAGACCAGGTACGGCGACGTCCTACCTCGGGGCGGCGAGGCCAGAGTGTGAGACCGAGTGAATTCCTTCTTCATCATGATCTCTCTATAACCCAATTAACCTTCCTTTCTTGCCTTTCTTCCGTGGGACTCATGTCTGATATTCTATGAAACCATTTTGTAACTGCTGGAGATGGAAATTAAATACTTTGGCCACTCTTTCTATAAGTCATCTTTTTCTTAGCTTACCCTTCTACGTAATAATATAATTAATTCCTTTTCATGTTCTTATTATGAGTGGGGCGAACTCACATCAAGGCTTTGATTGGCTAACGGCGTTCCTCCATACTGTTGACCATTGTGGGCAGTTTACTGGCGAGTCACGCCGCCGCCACAGAGTAGATAACTACACAGAGGCGAAGTGGTATGGCCAAATACACTAAAGACTGATACCGGAAAGCTCTATATAAATAGCATACGCGAGTATGCGAAAAATAATCCTAGTAGCAAGTATTATCCATTATTTTTTTCAGAAATATTTCAAAATTCAAAATTCATAACAAATATTTCAAGTTTTACAGCATTACTTGTCAGTTTCATGTTTCATTGGTTTAATAATGTGTTTATACGATTGTTAAGCATCAATAGATGCACTAACAAACACAGTTACTATCCTAATTGTCACAACAAATACAAACAAACTCTCGAGCTGTATTTTGGAACGAAGGCAGTCAAATGAGTGGCCAAACAAATAGATACAGTTGATTCAACAAAATATTTAGTTGACAGATATATATATTTTTTGGCCTAACAGAAGAGATTTTGTTTAGACAGACATATATTTTGTTAGACGAACAAAAGTAATTGTGTAGTTTTTCAAATGTTGTTTGCTCAACAAGATCAAGTTCAAGGCAATGACCACACACATTCACGCTCAGCAGACAGCACGTTGTCTTTACAAAACTTTCCAGTCAAGAAAGAAGGCAAGGTAGCTCCTTCAACCTGCTCTCCTTGCGTCGCCATACCTTCCTACCTTAAAACTCTTCTCCGTATTGAAAAAAAAAACCTTCAACCGTCCTTATTCCCGCTGCCATGAAGCAGACGTGGATTTCGATGCAAGAAGATAGCTTACAGGGGCGCACCTAGAAGATAGCTTACAGGGGCGCACCTAGAAGATAGCTTACAGGGGCGCACCTAGAAGATAGCTTACAGGGGCGCACCTAGAAGATAGCTTACAGGGGCGCACCTAGAAGATAGCTGCAGGGGCGCACCTAGAAGATTGCTCGCGTCAGGGACGTATGAAGGTTATCGCCTACCCGGAGCTTTAATCTGCGTTAAGGCCCAGCACGGAAGGCGATAACAACGACACTCTCACGTGCATCAAGTGAGCCATCGCCAATAAGCGCAAGGCTATGAACCACCGTGAAGTAATCTCGTCGTCCTGCTATTACCTACGGGACTTTCAGCGGCAACCCTATCATTTCATTGATGGAAAGTCTGTAGGAAGGTTCAATGCAGAGTCCTTAGGTAGTTTTGCAGGTAACTGACACGTACATTAAAAATAAACAGCGCTTCGAAAATCCTTTAAGCTATTTTGAAGTGCTTTGAAATCATGTTTCTAATGTTTGTGACAACTTGAGAGCATCTAACACCCAATGTCTGAAGTGTGTGGTATGTTTTAAGACGGCCATTTAATAATTTCGTGGAAAAAAACTAACAGTAGTTCAAATATTCTGCAACACAGTCCAAGGGTCTAGATAGGTGGGCCCCTTAAGGCTCATGCCATGCGGAACACGCAGCCCATGGTATTCCGAACTGTGGGGGCGCCGCGTCAGCGAGGCCTTAAACTAGTGAGTGAGTGAAGATATTTGGGCGGCTCTTAAAAGCGTGGTCTAGAGAGCCGACGTGGGTGACTGAGTTAAGTATGGAGCAGCACCGTAATGCAGGGGCGGGGGAAACGGGAGGTCCCCGAGAAAACCCCGCCGACCAACGACATCGTCCGGCACGATTCCCACGTGCGAAAATCCGGTGACCCGGCCGGGGATTGAACACGGTTCGCGTTGATGGGAGGCGAGGCCTTAAACTATTTTATCTTGCAAAACTTAAGATAAATTATTTTATTTAAAGCTTTTCTAGTGTGAAACAAATAAATGTCGGTATTACATAAGTCGAGACAAACTGCATGGGCCACTATATTTTCTCTCAATATTTTATTAATCTTTACTTTATTCCCTAACTGTTGACATATGCATACACTAAAGTATGTTTGGTTTGACATATAAAATATATTTGTATTAAGTTCAAAATATTTATATGAATATCAACTTCTTCTGACATCACCACGGTATCATCGCGAGAGTGAGAGATAGCTCTAGAAAAAGGACGATTTGTGAAGGGTAGTAGTTGAAGGGTAGAGCGCGAAAACTTATCCTCGCACATAGAACAAAGGTCTTGATCCTTCTCTGGTTCGCGTATATTTTATTGCTGAAAACAAGTGCCCAGTAGCTTTAACGAGGGGGTGAGCTCTCGGTGCCGAACAGGCGAGAGTGCGCAAGTGTGCTCTTGACGGCCCTCGCGAATGTCGTCACGCTGCTGGAAGTCACGTGGCTGTTAGGAGGAGTGTGTATGTACTGAAACATTTTCCGTCAAATCGTTGTTTGCGCGAAAACGCGTTTCTCGGCAAATAAAAGTTCTGGAAATACGAGATTTTGCCCGAAAAGATTTAAATGTGTGTCCCTAAATTTTTGCTTTTATTATATTAAGTGAATTCACTAAGAAAAAAATTGTAAAAATGGGCACATATCTTATATTTTAAACTTGCCTACGCATATTTTTTTGTCGGTAAGAGAAAATTGCGATTAAACACACGTATTTTAATATGTGGGCTTTGGTCGCGTGTAATGAAGTCCCAGTGTTGCAGATCTAATCTGCACAGTACAGCGTTACGACAGAAACATTGCACGCCTTGCGCGTAGGAGCGATGATGCACTAGGGGTGCGTGCTATTGTCGCCCGTATCGCTCCCTGGCTTCTCGACCTTGGACCCGCGTTCAAGATCGGTCAAGAAGCGAGGGAGCGATAAGGGCGACAATTACACGCACGCCTCCTATGCTCAAGGCGTGCTATTGTCGCCCGTATAGCTCCCTGGCTTCTCGACCTTGGACCCGCGTTCAAGATCGGTCAAGAAGCGAGGGAGCGATAAGGGCGACAATTACACGCACGCCTCCTATGCTCAAGGCGTGCAATGTTTTCGTCGTAACGCTGTACTGAGACTTCATTACACGCGATCAAAGTCCTCAGAATAAACTACGCCCGTGTCTTTGTACTTTTCACTTGTAGCCTAAGGAAACTGCATAGGCCAGTTTTAAAAGTTCTATATTTAATCATATTCACGATTTTGTTTTCTCCAAGAATACGCTTAATATGAGAACAGTAAAAATATAGGGACGTAGATAAGTGTTTTTTTTTCTTTTCTTACAAAAGGTGATATTTCCCGAACTTTTATTTTCCGAGATACGCATTTACGCGCGAAACACAGATTTCACAGAAAACGTTTCAGTACATAGGACTCTTAAGGGGAATCCCTATAGTCCATTCCCGATTGGAAGCGACGTATGAAAATTAACCTTTGAAAAAACACTCTAGGCATAACATGTCAACCTGTTATTTTTTCAATAACCTGTATTCCACAAATATATAACACTGTGGTTAACTTTAGAGTACTGTATTACTGAATAAATGAAATTTTACCTTAATATATGGTATAACTTGAAATACTTCTTTCTTTTTAAATATGAATTAACAACAGCGAGTGCAACGACATATTGGCAACGACCGGTAAGAAATAGTTCACAGTTAAAATATTATTTTAACCTAGTTTTTTAGTATATTATTTGTAAATTAAACGGTGCCTATTGAAATATTGAAATATGTATGTAGCCCCGATGGCAACATGTCTCATTTATGCAGTTTAAACTAACAGCGGAAAATATCGTGAGTAGGCCGTAATGGTAAGGTGTTGTTTTATCGAGCGAGAGCAATTTTGAAGTAACTGTCTGCTGAGCGAGGCTTGTCGCTCTCTCTGTCTTTATCTCTTTCACAATGGGAAAGTTTCACTTCGCTAGTATGCATAATTATACGTGTTTTCAACTGTAGCATATTTCATACTTATTACAGCAAAGTAATGATTTTTGAATTTATAATTTACAACTGAAAAGAGATTTTAATGTTTTAATACTTATTTTAATATATTTAGATATGGTGGTGGGGCAGAAACAAGGTGAAGTTGGCAGACGTGGCGAGCCATGACATGGCGTGTTGCTGTTTTATCAAACGAAGCGTAAATTATACCTACTCCGAAAAATACTTCAAATTCCCACATCACGTTTGTAGACGTTGTGTTTTTTAAACCTACATAGGCAAGTTACGAGGCTGTGATAAATCTGTGTTTCCGCGGCAGTAATAAATATACTGTTAACGGTGTGTTTCGTTAACCGCTGCGTGTGAAATAGCGTGGCGTGGCTGCGTGGGGATCGTTACGCGTATCTGCGCATGTAAGTGATTTGAAACATTTGATGTGAATTTTTTACACGTTTTAAATGCGAATTGTTTTTATGACGAAGTTATTTATGTACATCCACGTCTGTTTATTTATCTCAACGTTGTACCTTTTTCGTGGGTGTTTGAAGCACAGTCGTGTATCTTGATTTACCACCAATCCCAACAAAATAACCAAGCCCAGCCCCAATAAATTTCAATAAACCTAATACGCAGTAAATAGCAATACATATAAATATGAGTGGAATAAAAGTTACGGTAGGCTTATTTGAGTGCATTTTCACCGCTATATTTTAAGTTTCTATAACAAAAAATGAACGACACGAGTTGCGTGCTTGATTTTAATGTCGCTTTTTCGATGGACTGTCTATTCCTTCGTTATTCGAACTGAGGCCGTCCTTTTAAAGAAATAACCCAACACATATCAATAGAAAAAAGTTAAATACTACAGTTCATTACCTCGCAGTTGTAACAGTGTTTAACACAGTCGTGGCAAAATATGAATGTGCATTACATGTAATGTGCTATGTCGTGGAAAACAAATATGTTACTGTAACGTAGCCGTAAGAACTACCGTTAATTCAGACATTTTTAAAATGTCATAAAGCTGACCTAAATTATGTTATAGGCTTAAAATGTGAATATTCGTACGAAATGGTTTTTGAAATAGACCTAAGACAGAAGTCTCTGAAAAGCTGTAAACAGTAAACAACACATTTGACAGGTATAAAAGTAGAAGTCACATTTCAATGTATATTTTTAGGTGTAGCGAAAGTATGCGAACACATCTTCACACTCAATGGCATGTAAACATTGATTTTGACAGATGCTACATGGCAGTCACATGGCAATGTTTGTTTACATTTGGCGGAAGGATACGAAACGGGCCTACAAGTAGATATTTATCAGGGCTCCGAGAAAGTTGCTTCCAATGGGGAATGGACTATAGTATAATTTTCCAAAGCCTCAAGGTTACGTCTGGCGATAATGAAGCATTGCAACGGGCCTTCCCGAGGCTCCGTTCTGCGAAGCTGAATTTCTTGCAAAGCACATCTGCCAAAGTAAGATGTTATTACACGCGATGAAAACAAATGGAATGAACTGCACATGTCACTTGCCACCATTTCTCTTTGCTGTGATGAAATTGCGCAGGGAAGCCATAAAAATGCAGTTTTAAAAATTCTCATTATTTCCCCCCCCCTAACGTTATTTAACCCCTTAACGTACAAATTAATTTATAAATTCAGGCGTTACAAGAAAAAAAAACAGGAATTTATGGTATCCATAGTACTTAAGATTTTCTTGACTAGGCTAGACTCCATTGTCATGTGTATTTTCGAGCCTCGGCTTTCTGCTGCCCCAGTACGTAGTCTGTTCTGCCTCAAACCACGTCACACCGGATTCGGTACGCGTTCTGTTATTGGCTCAGAGTTCACCTGGGCGTGTCTAATAAATAGGGATAGGAGAAATTCGCGAATTCATTTCAAGACAAGATACATTACAAACGCGTGTACACCGAACTCGCGTTTGTAATTGGATCAGAGTTTATGACACATCCTGGACGACTCCGGGCCAATAGCCGACTTGCAAGGAAACAAAAAGCGAATTCCGTGCTGACAAATGTGTGGTAACTCTGGAACAGCAGCCAATGAACAAACATCTGAGATTCGATTATACAAGGGATTGTAGAGTCTAGCATACAGGTCACTGAACACGCGAAATTTTCTTATCCCTACTAATAAACTACTATCCAATTGGAAACGTAAGAGAAATGTGCATGTTTTTGAAATATAGTTAGTCCTAAAATGAATTCGTGAAATTTTCCATTCCCTACATATGAGAAAATACACTTTGGAACCTATCTAAGGGGTTTCAGTAGATCCACGGCTTGAGACATGAGAAATTCGCGAGTTCAATGACCTGTAGGGTAGACTTTACAGTCTTATATACTCTCATACAGATATCAACTGTTTATTGGTTGATTGTCGTGGTAGTAAAAGGCGCTGGTTGGGCGCACAACTGATTGCATGTTTGTGATTGGCTCACTTATCTTTAAGAGGTGTCAACCAACACGATGACCAATTACAAAAGTAACATGAACGTACAAGTGTGTGAATTCCAACTTGTCTAGAAATTAACCCGCGAAATTCTCATATGTGACCGAGTATACTCGGGGTAATATGTTAAAGGTGTTATAAGGATCAAAGTAAAAATTGGCTGATGTGGATAATATATATCTACATACATATGTTTTTTAATTCCCTGGAAATAAAATACAGTTACGTGTCCTTGAACTTCGTTGACCTTGGCACGATCGCGGGAGCGAGCGGAATAGGATAGAGAAATTATCTGATAGGGGCGGCAAGTCACTGAAATGTTTTGAATGACAGGCGAGCGATAAACGAAGACACGCGTATCTTTTTCACAAATCATCCGGCCGCGTGCTCCTGACCTTACCTTGGCTGTATTGCATTTCTGCGTTTACCTGAAGAATGCTCTGGATTACCGACCTTGTTTCTCTCAGCATGACTCGGGGTGCGTCGAACCTTCTAGATGGCCAGGGAGACCGATACAAAAGTGCGAGAGGCCTTCGAACCGGTTGTCGTTGAGTGAATGAGTGACTGGAGTTTCAGCGATAGACGACAAGCGAGAAGAGAAACGAGCGGTCAGAAAAGTGACCAGCAGGAGGAAAATCTGCGACTGTGAGCATCAGAGCAGTGAAGAGTGCGACTGGCAGGCTGGACCATTGGAATGGATGCGTGAGTGAAAAACATTGCAGAGGACGGCAACAGACAGACTCGAAGTGTGCTAATTGTGAGTATGAGTTGATTGACTATAACCAAACAGAGACATTGAGAACGAAGTCAATTAGAGTTGAAATATACATTAAATATTGCGTTCACTGTGAAATAAAATAGCAATAGTGGAGATGTATAGATTAATGCTGTAAATAATTGTTGTTTGTAATAAATTAAAATCAAATTAATAAATTTTATTTTTATTAAGACATCGATCCCTTACGAAATCGGATAAGGCTCTCAGGCGTCTTCTTACAATATTTTCCTTCTCGAATAGCACCGGCTTACAATTAGGATTTAAAAAAAGAACGAGTACATGTAAGTATCTGCTTTCCCCCCCTCTAAAACGGATTTTATAATGCGAGATGTTTCCAAGATCATGTCTAGATGAATAATTTCTCGTATATATTCTCTAGCACTTTGAGTGCGATACTGATTATCATGATAATTAAGACACGCTAGAAGTGAATCGTCTATATTCACGACTGCATGTACCATCAGGTTTCTTAGGACGCGTTCACACAATGATAGTAGTTATTACGATAGTAGCTATCACGGTAGTGTGCGACAGTAACTACCACGATAGGGCCTTTTTAGACACACGATCGAGACGTGCTGTGATAGTTAACCTCAAAAGGGACATGTTTGACAACACTTGTGTAAATACATTGATAGGCCCTACATTTATATCCTTTTGTCAAGAGTTTGATATATGTTGGGGTTGTTAAATATCGTGACAGGATATTAATGACATGTAAACATATATTGTTCCCGTGGTTTATTATGTGACTATAAATATGCTGTCCATACTGTCGTGTCATACCTTTATGACAATATACGTTCTGTCATACCACCACATAGTATAAGAACCGTGACAGATATGAACAGAATCAAAATAATTCGGCTATGGTACTGTCAACGTGAACACATGTACAAATTAGTGACCTGCACTATCACGATAGTGATGCTACACGGTTTACACTACGATAGTTACATGTTCTGTAACGACAGTTACTATCAACTCTCTAGCTCTAGATGATATCGCGAGAGAGCTATCGCAACGGCGCGTCAGTAACTATCGCGCAGTTTACACGGCGATACTAATGCGAGAGTAGCTCTTGCAATAGGAACTATCGCTATTTACTATCACCGTGTAAACGTGCCTTTAGTCTCTAACCACCCTATTGTTTCGCACGGTACTGGATACGCTTTGCTATACTATGCAACGCCCATTACTGGACGGCTCTCTGCCGATGTAATGCCGAAATTATAAGCACCAAGCAAATATTCATTCCTAAGTACAATAATATACAATCCATCCTGCAGATTTGCGTAATTTAGACTGTGGGAGCTGCCGACAAACTACTGCGTTGTAGCGAGTATTGCGATGGCCCCTGATATTGTAGTATCACGTCGCCGATGTCTTAACACTTTGAGGACTACACTCGAGTGTAGTTCGGGCAGAACTTGTTTGATATCTCATTCCATATAAAAAACAAACCAAACTGGTCCGGGTGTACTTACACCAATTCCCTATTTCATAAGGATTTAAAATAGGAACTAATACGACATCAACAACGAACTTCGAAAATAAGCTACAAATTTTTGTGTAGTTACGGAAATCAACACGATTGGAAGTACATCCTGTTATAGGCAGTTCACGGTAGAATGGGTACTTTTGAAAGCCCTGCTTAGGATCTACTTGTATGCAAGTTGTGTATTCTTCCATCTTATACAAAATTAACATCTCCACGGGCCTCATTACTTTATTCATGCATCGGTCAAGTGAAGCTGTGAACTTATTAGAAAAGTAACCATTTTATAAATCTGCACATTTCTACACACTGAGGCGTTAAAAAGAAACTAGAAAGCAAAAGAAATAAATTAAATGATCACAAATGGTTGCCTAGCACTTTTTATTCGATATTAACATATGGAATTACTTTCCTTCCATCGTCACCAGCTTTACTGGGTAGTTATTACTCAGTGCGCCCGTTAAAATATATGTAGGCAGGGGCAGTGACATTTTACTAAGGTTGATTAAATAAGTGCTCACTTTATAGTGAACAGCTTTTACATGCGAAGGAACATATGGTTGGAAAAAGGTTAAACTCGGCACACCATTGGTTGGCAGCCGGCCAATACGGAAAGACTGGTGTCGTTTTGACCAGTTGATTGGCGTTAAGCGACAATAGGGACCAATAGAACACGGTGTCCCTGCAGCGGTATAGATAAAGATGACCAAACCTCTAGCATGAATTTAAAGCTGGTAAAAGTGTGCTGACCTGAAAATGATAAAATAACGAAGACGTCAAACCATGGATAACCTGCTTAAATCCAGTAGACGTAATTTTTTGTAAGGAGCATACAAAGTGTTAGAAGTTATATAGGAACTTGCAGCACACCTTTACCTTTGGTAATAGGCCACGGTTATCTTATTGTGGTTGAGCGTCTCTTCGACGGAGTGGCAATTATAAACGGAATCTGTAGCTCGAACCACCCTGGCATCCGCCCGGAGAAATTTCGGAAAACCATGGAAAATCGAAATGAGGGCGGCCAGACCGGGAATTGAACCCGGGTCTCTCCGGCCGCCCTTAGCGCGCCCGCGCAGCTCTTGGACACGCGAAACACGTCCTTGTAGCTTCCGTGATGTCATCGTTTGCGTGTGTGGGCTGTTCGCAGTAAGTGAGCGCTTTTGAAAGCCCTCTTATTTGCAATAAGTCAATAAATATATTTTATTTTAGCCTTAGATGTTAACTTCCGAGTGCTGTGGAAAATACACACTATGTTTATTATTTACATGGCAATATTTATTTAAAAAGGGTGATTGGAGGATAAAGAATAAATAGCTTAAAGGAAAAAGTAAAAATGGCCTCAAACGTGCTCTTTTTACCGTAAACAGCGTATAAACTGATCACTTTCGGAAACCTTGCTTAAAATCAACTCGTGTACATATTGTGTATCCTTCTATCACGTGTAAAATTAACATTTCCATGGGCCACATCACTTTATTAATGCATCGTTCGAGTGAAACGGTGAAATTATTAGAAAATTTAATATATTACAAATACGCTAGTTCTTGCATTAATCTGCACAAAAAAAACAGGAAGCGAACGAAATTATTTAATTACTCACGATAGCTTACTTGTTCAAGGAGCAAAGTGGAAAGAGTTGGTCAGCTCTTAATATTGATGTCCTGAGCGCCAATGATGGTGTAGTGAGGGGGGGTACTGGGTATGGAGCGGCGCCGGAAGCGGGAGGACCCCTAGAAAACCCTCCGACCATCGGCACTGTCCGGCAGGGGTTTCCGGAGTGAACCAGCCTAGAATGGAACCCGAACCGCCTGGGTGGAAGGCGAGTTGTCTGTCCACTACATCCACCGCGGCCCCATGTTTCCAGGAGGATAGTTTTTTTGTTAGCAGCGTTAATAAATAATTTACGTACGGTTGGTTGCTTTTTTTAAAATTACTTTCGTCTTACAGAATAAATTAAAAAAATAGCCGGTTTAATCAGTTAAAAAGAAGCACATTTGAAGGTATTTATTTAAGAGGGAGGAGAGAAATACGACGTTATGTCTGTAGTTCAAGTCGCTGGCTCACATCGCGTGTGACGATACTCTTCTGTTTCAGATGCAGTGTGCGAGTAATTCAACGAGAGCGAGTGCGTGTCGAACAAAGCCTCTTGGGTGTGTCGTACACGTTGTTACGAACCGTGATCAGGCCTTAGCTGAGCGGTCTGCCTGAGCACACCTTCACTTATTTATCCAGGACACGGGCCATGATTGGCTGAAATTAGCTACGAAATCGCAAACCACAGGGACCCGCTCACTCCACCGGGGCAACGCAGTCGATATAGGGCAGTGTATTTTGTCGTCGGGCCATTGGAATGTAGACCACTGAAGATGGGTGTGTCCGGGCGTAGACTTCCGCCATCTTAGTCAGCCTCCAGAATCATGAACAAGGTGGAGACTACAGCCTAAATGTTAAATAAACCCCTTTTAAATAGTGTCTGTTACATCTTGTCAATAACTTGCATTTCCCCCATGTAGCCCCCCTTTTTTTTTTGGCATGAAAGACCGTAAACTCACATCGTAACAACGTGGCTTCCAAAATGCCTGATGTAGCTTGAAGGCGTATAAAGTATTTGCTTGGAAGTGGCCTTAATGGGAATCCCAAGGTCACGTCTGGCCATGTGAAAGCATTGCGACGGCACCTACAATATAGGATCACCTGTTTTTCGCGGAAAGATTTCAGGACAAGTTCCAAAACAATTTCGTTCGGAACCAGTTTCGTAATTGGACCATCTGAATTTTATTCACCTGATCTGTCAGCCCGCGAATCACGGTCAGTCAGTATCGGAGAAACTTAATTCTGATTGGTTCGCTCACGTAGCAGTCAGTTTTCACAAAAAGACAATCTGCCAATTGCCAAGGGATGACTGCAAGTGTATACAGAGGACGTTTAGCCTTCGCGTAAATCTTTTCGCGAAAAATCAGGTAGCCCTAAATATGTGAATTCCCAGGAAGCTGCATTCCTTGCATATTACAACTGTTACACCAGGATGTTATCGCACGCGATGTAAGGCAATGGATTAAGCTAAAGCCGTCAATTCATACTTTATTCCTTCCACTCACCCATTTTCACAATTTTTTTTCTCGGTTAGAATGTATTTCGTAAGTCAAAATATAAATACGGCAGCTGTAAATTTTTTTCAACTTTCCTGGAAAAATATATCACGAGAACAATTATTGGCTGTGGTAAACACACATACGCGCAAATAATGATTTTATTAACAGCACCTCATTAGTGGGGACATGCAAAATTGGCGTTATTATTTGTAACAATGCTAAACTCCACAGTACTGTATACACTCGAGCCGACGTCGTTTCTCCGTTGGCTACTGTGTAGCTATGAAGCCACGCCCTTTCTGACTGGACTGCCTGTGATTGGAGCACACGTATGTGAAGCGTTCATTAATATGCGCAGAGTTACCCAGGGCGTGTCAAATAAAGTATGTTCCAATGACAAACATGTTACAAAGTTACACGTGTATGAAGTTTAACTTGTCCTCAAACAATAACTCGAATTTTGCAGGTCTCTATTCATTAGTGAGTCTCCTTAAGTGGCTTCCCTAGTTGTATTCATTGTATAGTTTGTTCACGGTAAAGTGAGCACTTTTTAAATAAACCTTTGAGAAACGTCTCTGCCCTTACCTCAATGTATTTTAATGGGCGCAGTGAAAGGTCACCACCGATGAAAAGTAGTCCCCCGTCTTAACTTTCAATCAATAGAATTAAGTAAATATGTGTAAATTTTAAGAAATTTGTTTTTTATTTTCTGGATTTTTAATGCGCAAAGGGAAAAAATTAAACAATTTGTGAAATATTTCTTTTTATCTTATATCAGAATTTCGCTTGGCCGACGCATGAACAAAGTGACCCGGCTCATGGTAACATTAATTTTGACATACGATGGAAAAATACACAACATGCGTACAAGCATATTATAAGCAAGGCTTTTGAGGGTGCTCAGTTTACATTGAAAAGCCGTTAAGCAACTGCGGCTATTCTAATTTAGAAAACAGATGGAATATTTTAACATATCGTATCTTTAAGACAAACATTAAAGACGACATTCCTTCGCCCGATCGTAAATTTTGTCATTGAAACATAAGTGTATTTTCGTTGCAAAATGTCTAGCACAACAAATACCACTGCAAGCAGCGCTCTATTTACAATATGTATTCGCCTGTAAAACAGCGTTTTAAACTACAACGGCAGTGCTGTTAATTTTCTGAACGGGTTGCTGTATTGAAACGCTGGAGTCACAGCTGATTCCCCAGTATACTCGTTCACGTCTGACATGTTCCAGAACAGCTCGTATCGTGGTCGGTGTCGTGCAATTACAGAAGCTGGCATGCATACGGGCATCGCCATTGGCTGGGCAATGGTATTGGTAGCTGCCGACACACAAACCACTTTATGATTGGTTGCTTTCTGTGCCGTGGATCTATTGAAATCTTTTCCATAAGTTCCAAACTACTGGTTTCTATTTGTAAAAAAAATTCGTAAACATCTCTCACGACAAAAATTCCTTCGTTTGCATCACCTTAAATCGAAAATAATGTGTACATTACATTGAAAGAAAATCGAACAAAATATTCGTTTGTATACGGTGAAATATATATTTAGTTGTCCTAACAAAATATATTGTTGAGCAAACAAAATTTGAAAAGCAACAAAATTACTTTTGTTCGTCTATCAAAAAATATGTTTGATTAAACAAAATCTCCGTGTTGGGCCAAAAAAATTACACTATCAACTAAATATCTTGTTGAATCAACTGTGTATATTTGTTTGGACACTCATTTGACTGCCGTCGTTCAAAAATAGAGCTCGAGAGTTTGTTTGTATTTTTTGTGACATTAGGATAGCAACCGTGTTTGTTAGTGCATCTATTGATGATTAACAATCGTATAAACATATTAATAAAACAATGCAACAAGAAACTGACAAGTGAAGCTGTAACATTTGAAACATTTGTTTGCACACGTTGCTCAATATTTGCAGTTTATCTATTTCAAAGCTTTCCAGCGTCATCAGTTGTCACATTAGCTGAGATTACTAAGGCGTAGCGTTCGGTCGCAGGTGATCTAGGTTCGGAACTCGGTTTTTATATCGGCCCAAACTGTTTAATGTACGTATAGCCAAACCAACCTTTAGCTGCACCAACCAAATCTTACAGTTTGGGGCAACCAAATGAGAACAAAAAAAAAAAAAAAATTTGTTTTCAGGAACAAAATATTTCATTGCCTCTATACAAACAAATGTTCTTTGATTCAACAAAACCTTTTTCTCAGTGTAAGAGGTTAAATTCTGAGTGAACGGAACAGACGCGAAGCTTGTTGGTACTGTTTCCCATCGCCGTCGCAGCGCTTTCTTAAGGCCGGTTGTGACGTCGAGACGTTAAATTTTTGTACTACAGAGGCGCCTTAAGGCCCTCGTCTAGCTGGCGCCTGAACTGCGTCGCAGAGCGATTGAAATACACAGAGACCTGCGAATATTCGCGTTATTATTCGGCATCAACACAGTGCTTTATATATTCCAGCCGGTGTCTTTTCTCCATTTTCTGCTGCATAGATGTGAAGTTCACTCCCTTCTGGACTGGACTGCGCGTGATTTTACTACACAATTGCGAAGCGTTAATTTATTGGCGCACATCACTCAGGGCGCGTAAAATGAAATATGGTCCAATGACAGATTTCTGGAAAGGTATATGTGTTTCAAGTTTAAAGTGCCCCTCCCCAAATAATAACGCGAATTCTGCAGATCTCTATAAATTCACGTTTCACCACGAATCTAGTACTTTAATGATTTACGAAATGGGCAAACAATTCGTATGAGTGATTTCAAGACGCCGCGCATATTAGAAACACAATTTCAGAGCCGTAAAATGGATAAAAAAAAAGGTTTTTCAAAGTGCCGTATCTCAAAAAATTTACGTCTGATAATGCAAAAATTATTCAAGAGCCCTGCGCAGAACCTTCCTACAGACTTCCCAGTAATTAAATAGCAGCGTAACTACTAAAAGTCACCAGCGGTGAGTGGCGAACCGTAGCAAGGTAACCTGGTACTTTCCATCTACTGTGCATTCTCGGTGCACGAATCAGGAACCAGTGCAGCCTCGCGAAACTGACTGTACTCCGACCAATCACAGGCGAGCAGCAAGGGACCCGTCACACGCGTCCTGTCGCGTTACCAGCCGAGATACGTTTCAGGGCCCTTTTATACATCCGATGTGTGTCGTAGGCATTGGAAGTGTCCAGGCAGAAATGATTAATTTTATGCATGCGAATTGAAAACGTTCGATTTTTAGTCTACCGGTTTCTAGGTCAAGTCGTTCTATCCTAGGAAACGCACGACTTTTGTAATCGTACGGGACTTCTCTAAGTACTTGGCGTACAATGGATCGTTCTATGCAAACTGGCGACTTGGTGAGTCGTCCGGACTGCAGTGGACAATGCTGCCAACAGTGTTTAACTGGCGACTTGGTGAGTCGTCCGGACTGCAGTGGACAATGCTGCCAGCAGTGTTTAACTGGCGACTTGGTGAGTCGTCCGGACTGCAGTGGACAATGCTGCCAGCAGTGTTTAACTGGCGACTTGGTGAGTCGTCCGGACTGCAGTGGACAATGCTGCCAGCAGTGTTTAACTGGCGACTTGGTGAGTCGTCCGGACTGCAGTGGACAATGCTGCCAACAGTGTTTAACTGGCGACTTGGTGAGTCGTCCGGACTGCAGTGGACAATGCTGCCAGCAGTGTTTAACTGGCGACTTGGTGAGTCGTCCGGACTGCAGTGGACAGTGCTGCCAACAGTGTTTAACTGGCGACTTGGTGAGTCGTCCGGACTGGAGTGGACAATGCTGCCAACAGTGTTTACTAGGCGAATGACAACGTCCCGTGCAGTGGATCGTGCTGGTAATACTAAAAAAACTGACGATTTGAAACTGGCTCACTTTTGTTGACTTTCTCGAGCTCGCCGACATTCGTAAGGCATCGTACGACACCAATTGGATGCATAAAATGGCCCTTAATGGTGGAAGCGTGAACCAGATAGCAACAGGGTACAGCTATAGGCTGTTCGCAGTAAAATAAACACTTTTAAAAGCCCTGGTTAAGGTCTACTAGTATGCATGTTGTGTATTCTTCTGCCGTACGTAAAATTGACATTGTCAACGGCCCCATAATTATATTCATACGCCAGTCAGATGAAAGTAGGAAATTATTAGGAAAGTAAATACTTTACAAATCTAGTAATTTTTACACTTCTATACATTCAAACAGCTGAAAACGAAGTAAATAAATTTAGATATCACAAATGTTTACCTAACATTTTTATTCGACGTTAAGTTGTGGAACTACTTTCCACACATCGTTACCAACTTTACTAGGCGCATGACACTCGGCGCGCCCGTTAAGATATATTCAGCAAGAGGCAGTGACCGCACGCCACCGAAGGTCACGACAACACAGGACGCCAGTTCGGAGACTCGCGCGTTGTACGAGGCAGTGCCGTCCTCATCATTCCCTCGCTGTATGCCACGGAAACGGGAAGAGCTCCAGGTACACGTAGGGGCCATAGTTGCGAGCAGTGGGACGGTACATAGGGGCCATAATTTGCGAGCAGCGAGACGGTACGTAGGGGCCATAGTTGCGAGCAGTGGGACGGTACGTAGGGGCCATAATTGTGAGCAGCGAGACGGTACGTAGGGGCCATAATTGCGAGCAGTGGGACGGTACGTAGGGGCCATAATTGTGAGCAGTGGGACGGTACGTAGGGGCCATAATTGTGAGCAGCGAGACGGTACGTAGGGGCCATAATTGTGAGCAGCGAGACGGTACGTAGGGGCCATAATTGCGAGCAGTGGGACGGTACGTAGGGGCCATAATTGTGAGCAACGAGACGGTACGTAGGGGCCATAATTGTGAGCAGCGAGACGGTACGTAGGGGCCATAATTGCGAGCAACGTGACGGTACGTAGGGGCCATAATTGCGAGCAACGTGACGGTACGTAGGGGCCATAATTGCGAGCAACGTGACGGTATGTAGGGGCCATAGTTGCGAGCAACGTGACGGTACGTAGGGGCCATAATTGTGAGCAACGAGACGGTACGTAGGGGCCATAATTGCGAGCAGCGTAGTGTGGCGAAAGCTGGATTTTTAAACAGCCCGTAGCGTCCATCCGTCATACGTTCGTCCGTCTCCCAGTCGAGCAATTTAAAACCAAGCTTCGTACGTCCGTCGAACGTTCATTGCTGCAAACTAATAAAAACAAAACTGTTTACTGATAGGAAAATATTCTCCACAATTAGTGAATATATTTTACGGTATTGTGTTTCTAAGTACAAAAAACAACCATACACGTACCTAACGGAAATAAATCGATGTAAAAAAATCTCTAATACCGTATAAAGCATAATTTTATTAATTTTACTATTACAGAAAAGAAGCTTGGGTTTTCGAACTTAATTATCAATTAATCTTCAGGAAACATGTAACTTAATTTCATTTTTCAGTTACATAAACAAACGTGTGAAAACAAAAGACAGCAAAAACAAAACACTGTGCACAGTACACAGCCTTGTAAATAACTCGGGATGAACGCGAAACAAAACGTGCAAGTTTAGAAGGCTGTGATTTCACCCGTTCGTCCGTCGAAAGTTAAAGCGTGCCAAGGTTTTGACGGACGGATAGAATTAATGGCCACCTCTGATTGGCTGTTGGTCATGTGACTGGCGGACGCACGCGACGGGTCGTTGTATATCCTGCCTTACCTGAGGAGGCCTTCATAATGGTTGTGCGAGAGCAGCTGGCGACGGTGCTGTGTCCACGTCGACTGGTCGACTGGTCGACAGCGCCTTGCAATCGAGTGGCCGCGATAACACGTCACGCCATTGGCCGGTATAACGTCGGAAAAAGGGGGGGGGGGGGGGGTGGAGCACAAGGACGCGCTGTCCGCAAACACACTCAACCTTGCCCGCGCTGCATTGTCTTCATCTACTCCGGCGACAAGGTGCGAGTGTATAATCCATTCACGGTTACTTCAGCCATTTATGAAGCCCTACTAATGTTCTACTTGCAAGATATTCCTCCGCCTCGTGCAAACTAACCTTAACTAAGTCTTGAGAATTACACCAGAGGGACAACGTACCACATTCGTCCGCACTCAGCTGTAATGATATTTTGTATAAGAACTGTTTCTCACTAGATGTTACCAACATAATTATTTTCTCCCTGTTTTTTATTCAAATTATTTTTCAGTGAAGCATTATAATTTATAGATAAGTTATTGATAACATTTCAATTTAACAGGAAAAAAGTAACGTTAATGAACACAAGTATAAAACGCTTGTGATACAGGGCGTATTTATGAAATAACTAAACACGTCATACATGGGGAGATTTTTCAAAGGTTTGATTCCAAAAGGCCGAAGAAACCGTGATTTGACTATAGAGCCGATGAGCGTAAAGCGAGTCCGGTACGGAGCAGCACCGGAATGCGTGGGCGGGGGAAACGGGATATCCCCGAGAACCCCCACCCCCCCTCGGACGATTTTTCACGTGCGAAAATCCCGGGGGCGAACCCTTGGTGAGATGCGAGTGGTCTAACCCCTACTACACCACCGCTGCTTCCTCTCATACCTTCGAAAAATCAACCCCTTGTGTGATGTGTGATGTGTGTCCTAAGTAGGTCTTGTATCACAAGCATTTTATAATTCTGCTTACGAAAAAAATATCTTATTTTTTTGTTGCATTTTACTTTTACTAATCGTTCGTTTATAAATTATGATGGTTAGTTATAAATAACATGAATAAAACCAGAGATTAAATTGGTGTTGGTAACAAATAGTAAGTAATAGTCATTTAACAAAATTTCACTAAACTGAGTGCATATGGCTGCAGCGCGTTATATCCTTGGTGTAGTTCTCTAGACTCGCATAGGTAAGATTTGTTTGCACGAGGCGGAGGGATTGTGTGAAATTAGATCTTTAGCAGGCTTCGGAAAAGTCGGACGAGTCGAGGTGAAATGGGGGCGTGGCGGTTACTTTGATTTCGACGTGCCCAATCCGTGATCGGAAAAACCTAGTTCTGGTTGGCTGCCGCGCGCGTGTTACGAAATGTTCTCCACTGGCTGGACTGCCGGCTCGCCAGGAGGTTACCGGACGCCGATCGGGGGGCCACGTTCCGACGTTATGTCGGGCGGCGACGCGCCGTTTTGCTTGGCGTGTGCGGTTGGAGTTCGCGGTGTATGCGACTGTTTCGCGTCTGCCATACTTCGTGGACTGTGTTCGAATTCACTGCCACGCGCTCGCGCCGCGGTGGTGTAGCGTCTGAGACTATACGAGGCGAACCGGGTTCGTTTCCCGACGGGATAGCTCTCCAGATTTTCGCACGACGAAATCGTGTCAGACGATGCCGCTGGTCGGCGTGTTTTCTCGGGGGGATCTGCCGTTTTCCCTCGCCTTCGCGTTCCGGTGCCGCTCCACACTCATCTCTCTTCAACCCTCCATCGGCTCTCGAGACCTCAGTGTTAAGAGCCGTCCAAATCTCTTCACTCACTCTCCAAGCCTGCCCCGGACACCGAACTTCTGCAGCGCGACACGCAGACATTAACCGATCTACCGATTGGTAAGCTAGTTTAGCAGTGATATTGCCCAGTAGTTTCTTGGAGAGAAGGAGTGTTTTACATGCTTCGGTACATTAATAACTTTTACCACGTACCATCACATTGGAAATAGTCAAATTTTAAAACTGCTTTAAAAGTGTCTTGTGAACTTGATCTTGTTAATGATTTGATGCAGTCGCCATTAAATTTATTATTTGTTAAATTTAAGTTGCTATTTTTTGGTTAGAAGTTTGAACTTTTTTTTTTAGTTGTATTAGAAAATCTGTCTCTACGTCCCCGTCCCTACGTAATTATGATAAAACAGCCAAAAGTCCTTACACGTAGGGAAATGTCGCTATAGTTGGTCAAATTGGGCCAGAGTCTCCGTTACTCACATAGCAGTGCGTGCACACGCCACCTCAACGCGCCTAGCGAAGGAGACAACCCCGCTATAGGCTGTTCACGGTAAAGTGAGCACTTTTTAAGGCCCTCCCGACATACTTTATCCACTAATAAATATATCTTATTGCAACATCAGGCATTACATCTTGAGGCCGGTAAAACGTGTACACTGTACATATTGGTGACATTGCAATGCTAATATTAAGCAGCAGGAAGATGTAGATTGGATGAAGGGAAAAATTTAGAAGGGCCTTAAAAAGTGCTCATTTTACCGTGAACAGACTATACCAGCCTAATCCCTAGACCACTCCACCTCCAAGACTCGTGATGACTTGAGTATCACAATGCAGGACCTAAGACCTCCTGTAGTGGTTAGACTACTCGCCTTCCACCATGGCGAACCGGTTTCGATTCCCGGCGGGGTTGCCCCCAGGAATTTTCGCACATGGGAATCATGCCGGACGATGCCGCTGGTCGGCGGGTTTTCTCATGGATCTCCCGTCTCCTCGGTGATTGTATTCCGGCCCCACTCCGTGCTCACATCACTTCACCCTCACCGGCTCTCGAAACCTCAATTTACTTCCAGTGATGTAAAACGGTGTGCTGGACGCTCCCTTTCTCTCAGAAGAACAGCTGCGCCTGAACTCGGCCGAGTTTCGCCATGTCACGTTGTTTGCTTTCATGCTGTACTTAGAGGAGTGCGAACTCTGAAACGGTTTAATTGTTTTCTTGATTGCAGTGTGGTAGTTGCGTTCTCAAGTGTTATTTCGTCTGCGTGACAAAATTTATATTTGTATCCGAAGTGTACCAAATGTTTGCCCGTACAATGCAATAACCACTTTAGGCGTTTGTTTGCTTCAGTATTAATGACGTTAAATTTAGTAATGTTTTCGGTCAGGTTTGGAACCTCTCGACACGGCATTACCACAGAGTAAATAAGTATACAGAGGTGGAATAACGGCTCATTCCATGTACTCCATGCGCAAACACGCTTTTAAAATTGCATCATTAGTCAGCCAAATATAGGAACGACGTCCGCCAATCAGCGCCTGGCACACTCTAAATCTGAATCAGTGAGAATTTCGCTGTTTCAATCAGTCAACTGAATCTGACTGATTCAACAGTCACTTCAGTGAATTTAACTGACGAGTCAGTGAAAAAATGCAAGATTTCCTCCACTGATTGATTCAGTGACATTTTCCAGTGATCAATCAGTCATTTTTCCCACTGTTTATCAGTGATTTATTTTTAACTGATGGATCAGTTAAACACTGTGTAAATATGGCTGTCAAACGAGTATCAAGCGAAATATCAACGAATAAACTAATAAAACCAATACAAAATACTTTCTAAAATGCGTTATCGTCTTTCAAAACCCCATATCACAAGGTAATATTTACATTTAACCTTTCATTCCGTTTTTTACGTCTTTCATTTCGTTTTCATGTAATCATCACGGCGCTCTGAAGGTTTGAACTGCATATAATGTGGTGAAGAGTGTGTGTACTCATATATACCTGTACTACTAGTTTTAACAATCCTAACGGTACCAATTAAACCAAAAAAAGAAAAGTAAGAGCATACAATTTAAATCTTCACTATTTCTATGACAAGGATAAGACGTATATTTTGCTCTCACGTTTTCAACTTGGATTGTTCGCGTAGGCCCTACCTCCGTAGCTCAGAGGTAGGCTGGCCGACTTGTAGTCGAGAAGTCACGGGTTTGCCCACCGGCCCCTGCGCGGCAGATCCTCAGCTCTCTCTCTCGTCGCACTGGGAATTTGTCAACAAGTCGGTCTAACAGCTCGACAACGTCACTTCAATCCGACTAAAACTACAACGACAATAACGTCAAAAAACTGTTACGTAACCAGCCTAAAATTGAAGTGGGAAAGATGCGTGAGATCATTCCCGACACCTCCGAAAATTCTCACTTTTTTTAAATTACGGTAAGTTGCGCAATATTAGTAAACTATCGTAAATATGTTTATTTCGCGTAATTATTGGGCTACATTCAATGAAAACAAATTATAATTCGCCACTGCAGTCGGCCGTCACTTATTCAATCAGTGAAATTGTTTCACGTTACTAATTCGATCAGTGGTTTTCCACTGATTGTTTGTGGAGCCATTCGCACTGATTCGAGTGGTTTAATTTCACTGCGAATCAGTTGTTTCCCACGGATTCCAATTCAGCGTTTATCTTACTAGGTAACCAGTGGCCCAACAAATAGGTCACATATCGCAGCACGTGGTATCCAATCGGATGCAAGGCCCGTTCCAATATCCTCGCACAACCAATCAGAGAATGTGTACGCCTACATCAAAGTAACCGCCACAGCATTCCGTATCTGTGTGTTTATCTATGCTGTGACTGTAGTTTTTCTCCGGAACCATACAACGAATTTGAACCGAAGTGTTTTGTCGACAGTCCATACCATCAGCATCAAATACAGAGACTCGTGTTCGAATTGTTTCTCCGTGTTTAAAGATGGCGCCACCTAAACGAAAGCAGTTAAATCATAACTCGAGTACAACTCAATCCAACCCCATCTAATTTGTTATATATATATATATATATGTAGGCCTAATGATATGTTAACCAACCTTATACCAAAATACAAATTTTAATTCAATCATTTTTTTAACTGACTGCAATAAAAATATTTTAGCTTAAAAGCCATTCACGGTAAAGTGAGCACTTTTGAAAGCCCTCTCATTTGGAATAATAGTCAATAAGTATGCTTTACGTTAGCCTTAGATATTAACTTCTGAGTGTGGTAGAATATACCCACTGTGTTTATTACTTACATGGCAATATTTATTTATAAAGATGTTTAAAGGTTTAAAGGATAAAAAATGGCTGAAAGGAAAAAGTAACCAGACTATCAAAAGTGCTCACTTTACCATGAACAGCCTATAGAATATGCGATACTTACAAAATAATTTGACAAATTAAAAAAAAAAAAAAAAAAAAAACATGATACGCTCATAGTTTCTAGAGCAGCCACTGGAACAAATATTTTAACATCTATTTTTGTACGCCATTTTGTGAAATAATGTCACCCGATAAAATGAAGTTTTTGGATAGGATCGCTGAAAGTAACAAACTGAATGCCACCAAAACTGGCCAACAAATAATGCTATGACGGCCATATAAGTAACTTAGTTGTATGCCATACCTACCAGGCAGTTTTACTTGTATCAGCTAAACATTGCATGCTGGCGATACCTTGATTTATATACTGTCCATCGATTGTTGATATGGTCGCGTGAAAAATTTGTTAGGCTGGTCAGGTGTGAAGAGGTTGCGGAATTTTCCCCATACGTCTTGGACTATTACATCTTGTCACTTATTTAAGATCATCTACTTTCTAAATAAAGGAACTAATTAAGCCTACTTGGCACTTACAACCCAATTGTCACGGCGAATCTATGAAACAGGGTCAACGGGGGATCTACACGGTAGACAAGCACACACACACATGATCAACATTCCGACTCGCTTAACAAGTTGCTGTGCGAGGTGAGAAACCTCCAGGGTTGCAGCTTGAAGGCTCAACACTGTAGGGAGCCAGGGTTGAAATGCAGGGGAAAATCCTGTCAACACTTAATCTAACACATTTAACTAATAAATAGCGACACGTTATACCCCGCAATCCTTTGTGTGCCAAAGACTCCGTTGGGCGCTGCTGCTACAGTTTTGCTTCAGACTAGGAAGCATGTGATTCGGTTATTGTATTCTTGGCTCTAACTCTTCTAGGACGAGGCCTACAAACTGCAATACAATTGCCAGAGACCTGCGAAATTCGCGTTGTTATTTGGGGACACTATAAATTTCAAACACGTGTTCTGTACCTTAGTAATGCGTTTATCACTGGGCCATATTTTATTCGACACGCACTAAATTACTCTTCGCCAATAAATGAACACTTTACAATCATGTGCTCCAATCACGCGCAGTCCAGTCAGAAAGGGATGGACTTCACATCTATGCAGCAGCAAATGGAGAAACGACGCTGGCTCAAGTATATACAGCATTGTGAAATTTATCGCGATGCCGAATAATAACACGAATTTTGAAATATAGCGTGTCCTGGAGTACATTCGCGAAACTTACGGGTCTCTGATAATACGTAAGCCAATATCAAGAAACGCAAAGGCAAGAGGGAGCCGATAGAATTTTCAACTTAAATATCAGATAACTGTGTAAGGAATTCTATAAAAATAGACAAAGTGTTAAACAAGTTAACAAAATTACTAAACCGAGATAATTGCAGAACAATAGACGAGCAGATTTAAGATTACAAGAATAATTGAAATAACAAGATATGCTTTAAAAATATTGTTATACTTAGGGATGGGAAAAATTCGCGACTTCAATGACCTGTAGGCTAGACTCCACAGTCATGTGTATACTCGAGCCTCAGATGTTTGTTCATTGGCTGCTGCCCCAGAGAGTAGCCAGTGTTACTCCACACCTGGCAGTATGGCACTCGCTACTTGTTCCCTTGCAAGTCTGCTATTGGCTCAGAGTCGTCCAGGGCGTGTATAATAAACTGCGATCCAATTGCCAAGTCAACTTCAGTGTACATGTGTTTGAGGTCTATCTTGTCCTGAAATGAACTCGCTAAATATTCCTATCCCTAGTTATACTCCACAGTTTTATTTCCTGACTATTACATCATTTTTTCACATAATTTCCAACAAGTTTCGAGGGGGTAGGGGGCGTATAGAGAGCTCTTAAGACACAAAAAGGATTACCCTCGCAGGGCAAAAAATAAAACCAAAGCGCGCCAGAAAATTCTTAGAATTAACTTACTCCTTATTTAGTTCTAACAGACTTAATTTTAACTTAACGTAAAACCGATACAATACTAATTGAAATATACTCTGACAATTTACTATTCTGGATAATTTTTAGTGTTCCCTCTACCAGGGAATGGCTCGGCTTCAAATGGAAAAGGCACAGAGCACTGAAGAGTAGAGAAACGAAACAGCACTGGATTATGCAAATTATAGCCTCACGCACCAGCAAAATGGCGTCACTGGCCAACAAAATATTGGAGCAGCGTCCTCCGATCAGAGCGTCGTAAACTATGCGCCAGCAGCTGTCAATAGGGAACCCCGCACCAAGCTGTAGCCAATCAGAACCCGAAGCTCGTTCTCAGAGCCTCGCGAATCCAACCAGAGCGCGAGGACGTCCACATCAAAGCAACCACTATGGTATTTGGTCTTCTGAGCTTATTTACTCTGTGGTAGAGACCCGGGAATGTCGCGGGTTCATTTCTAGACCAGTTGGAATTCACACACTTGTACGTTCATGTTACTTTTGTAATTGGTCGACGTGTTGTTTGACACCTCTTGTAGATAAACGAGCCAATAGCAAACATGCCTTTTACTACCACAACAAGCAACCAATAAATAGTTGATATCTGACTGAGAGTATATAAGACTGCAAAGTCTAGCCTACAGGTCATTGAACTCGCGAATTTCTCGGGTCTCTAATCTGTAGCAAGGACACGCTACAGAAACTCAGTCCAAGCACTCATTCAATGAGTGTAGGACACTAGCTACAGTGTAAACATTATTCTGGTGAACTTCCTAAACTCTAACGGAAGTTTTTAACCCACGGACTGTACAGAAATTTTACAACATATCAGACTGCAAATATGGGAATGTTGGGCGTTGTTTCTGTACACAGTTGTAAACTTCCCTACAGGATGTTCATGGTAAAATGAGCACTTTCTAAAGCCTTGCTGAAGATCTACTTGTATGCAATTTGAGTATTCTTTCACCTTACGTGAATATAACATTGTCATGGCCCTCACCACTTTATTCACGCGTCCGTCAAGCGAAACAGTGAAACTGTTAGAAAAGTAAATATTTTACAAATCTGCTCATTTTTACTCTTCGATGCATAAAAAAAAAAAAAAAAAAAAAAAAAAAACCTCAGGGAATAATTTAAGTTATCACAAATAGTTACCTAACACTTTTTATTCGACGTTATGATATGGAACTACATTCACTCCATCGTTACCAACTTTACTGGACGTATGCCACTAATTGCGCCCCATAAAATATAAGCAGGCAGTGACTTTTTTCTAAGATTGCTTTCAAAAGTGTTCATTTGATCGTGAACAGCCATCACATATTTGTCTTTTCCTGAACTACAGTATACGAACGCTACCATAACTGTATGGGGGAAAAAATATTTTACATTCGAGCTTTCTTACTAAAGTCTGCACACTATAAAGCGAGCACTATTGAAATGAACCTTAGAAAAAAGTCACTGCCCCTGCCTGCATATATTTTAATGGGAGCACTAAGTGACATTTGCCTAGTAAATTTGTTAACAATGGATGGAAAGTAGTTCCATATCTTAACGTCGTATCAAAAGTGTTAGGTAACCATTTCTGATAGCTTAAACTATTTCTTTCGCTTTCCGTTTATTTTTTAATGCATCGAATTGTAAAAACGAGCAGACGTGTTAGCTATTTACTTTTCAAATAATTTCACAGTTTCACTTGACCGACGCATGGATAAAGTGATGAGGCCCACGACAATGTTAAGCTTACATAAGGCGGAAGAATACACAACGTATATACAAGTAGAACTTAAGCAGGGCTTCCAAAAGTGCTCATTTTTCCGTGAACAGCCTATACAGGCGATTCGCGGTAAAGTAAGCACTTTTTAAGGCCCTGCTTAATTTTTCTTTTCGTCGTATTTATATATTCCTATCACTTTTTAATATAAACATTGCCATGTGACTAATAAATAGGGACATGCAAAATTCGCATTATTATTCGTCATCAGGCTGAACTTCACAGTACTGTATGCACTAGAGCCTGCGCCGTGTCTTCATTGGCTGCTGCATAGATGTGAAGACACTCCCTCTCTGACTGAACTACACGTGATTGAGGCACACAGTTGTGAAATGTCCCTGTATTGGTGCAGAGTCACCCAGGATGTGTCACATGTGCTATGGCCCAATGACAAAGGTACATGTGTTTCAAGTTCAACATGTCCCCAAATAATGACGCGAATTTTGCAGGTCTCTACTAATAAACAAAGTGTATACACTTTACCATTCCTAAAAGTTAACGTCTGGGGCTGCAATAAAATATATTTATTAGTGGTTAATGACTGTTGAAAGGGCCTTAAAAAGTGCTCACTTTACCGTGAACAGCCTATATACTTATAGACTGGTATGGTAAACTAGTGAATAATTTTTTAGAGTGCATCGACCTACCTCGATTGAACTCAGCCATAGTCGTGAACGTGCCACTAGGTAGGGTTTGCATCATTCTTAGACGGGACACGTGACTCCCTGAAGCCTCAGTCCTTCTCTCTACGACGGCCTCGTCTAAGATAAAAGCCGCGCGCGCGCCACTGAACTCGGCAAACATGACTCCTGGTCAAACACGGTACAGACAAAGTTACCCGCGTGTGTAGTGCGAGAGCTAACACTGTCCATCTATCACAACACAGTCACAGATTACTGAAGAATACAGATGTGGAACAGAACAGAGCAAATTGAAATGGTGCCAGTACCCAGCTGAAGGCCATAACTGGTCTCAATAAATTTAAAAACAAGTTAAATTCTAAAACAGAGGCTTAAAATTATTTTGTTAAATTTTAAAAGAAAAGGTCACGTTATAATTTGAAAATGTCAAAAGTTAAAATTCCTCTGCCTCCACCCTTGAACCCTCACCTCGCCATCCTCTCCGGAGACAGAGGGGCTGGCGGTTGTTGTAGTTTTGTGAGGTGTCCGTCGTGTGTTTGATGTTTGTGTCGGTGTTGTGTTGGTGTCACTGTAATGTTGATTGTGTAGGTGTTGTACAGTGCAAGTGTTGTTTCTTCAGTTTATTTGTTCTTGGGTGTATTTGTAATATTCATATCTTTGTGAGTCGGACGACACCAATATACGAGATCGTTATTGTTTATAATGATATGTGATGTTTTGTTCGCGAGGGCTCAAGAGGAATATTTAATAATTGAGTTTCGAGAATTATACTAATAATTATTATAATATTGCTAGGTATTACTTTGATTAGTGATTACATTTCAACAAGGAAAATAATTCTAGAAACCACTCCCAAACCAACATTACTACAGGCATAGATAGTTAACAATATTGAATGATTACCACAATGGGCTTGGAAATTTCGGGGTGTCCCGAATCCGGGAAGGCGGCGATTAGCCTAGGCGCTTGTCTAATTATTAAAAAAATTATTTAGTTATTTTAAATTTTGGGCTAAAACAACAGGCTGTACCGCCAACTATAACCGCACACGCCACCAAAATAGCCAATCAGCGCCTCGAAACTTCCTCACCTGCCGGCTGCCCAGCCAACAGGGAACATTTCACAACGTGCAGTAGCCAATCAGACACAAGGGCCATCCCAAGAGCTTCACTCAGCCAATCAGGCTACCCGCGTGTCCCAGGAACCGCCTCGCCATCTCGTCTCTGCGTGTACTTATCTATACTGTGACACGGTTACTTGGGCAGCTGTTGCCTGTGGTTGTAAGCCTCTCGATACGACACGAAGGGGCCACGGTGGTGTAGTGGTTAGACTACTCGTCTCTTACCAAGGAGAACCGGGTTCAGCCCCGGTTTTTCGCCTGTGGGAATCTTTCAGGACGATGTCGTTAGTCGGCCCGTTTTTTTATCGGGGATCTCCGGTTTCTCCCCGCCCTTGCATTCATGCGCTCCTCCATACCCACCCTCATCGGCTCTCAATACCACGTTGTAAAGAGTCGTCCAAATCTCTTCACCCACTCACTTACTCGGCAGCAGGAACATTTCCCGTCTTCTCCGCGCCCGACAGACTCAGTAAATTTCACACGTAGCAGCGCCATGTTTCACAAACAAGAGCAACGAAACCCGTCAATAAATACAAGCAATACAGACAATAAGTTCCGGGACGCCGCGGTATGTAACTGCCTACAGTCGCGGGACTACATAGTCCACGAACTTATCGACTGCTGCAGTATTGAATACAATATTGTCAGGGGGAGTGAAATTTCGAGAACAGATTTCAAGACAAGTTATATTTCGAAACCCTGTAGTGTCGTTTACCTAGCTTGATTGGCTGAATTACTTTATGACACGTGTTAACTGTCTGCACACGAATCACCCAGGAGCCGTGCTGATATTTGCCGAATTCTGAGTGGCTCGGTTAAATAAGACAGCGCCTTATCAAGCTGACAGTAACCAATGGCAACAGACAAACTGTTGATGGGCAGGCCTACTTATAGTATTGTACACATATCTTTTCACGAAAATTCACTGATTCTTAGTACTGTGTTCGTTAAATGGACGATTTGATAACTTCTTTAGTGCATGATGTTGAGAGATGTCTCAAATTTCAACTTAAAGAGCATATCTCAGTTATTCGTCAACCGATTCGCACCTCATCTTCATAGAAACAGTATTATCGAAGCCACCTAAAAATTCCTCAAAGTCTTGTTTTATTTTCTATGTTGTGGCGGTTTTCTTGTGTTGGTATACTCACTATTTGGGTTGGTTGGGTAGTACTTAACGTATCGTCGACAGCGAGATAATTAGGAACAGGACATCCGCACCGGGATTCGAACCCACGCTATTCCGAATGCGAGTCCGTGAGTTAACCACTGCGCCATCTAGCTCAGTGATCTATCTGGGAATAGACTACAGTGAACACACTATTCCTAGAGACATATGTCAGCAACTGCTCGACTGCTCACTATCATATCTGGTGGAAAATTCCTTCCGCTTAGACATTTTGTCTACTCACATGCTCTTTTTATCTAGGCTTTGGTTTAACTACCTCATTAGAATTACTTGCATACCTAGAGAAAAGTAGGCTAATATTTAAACCTTCTTTCCGTTTTTAACATGCTAACGTTTATAGAATATCACAAATATATACGATGTGCTAAAATATATCAAATTCTATTGTATCACTTTAAAACATACAGGACTTCTACTGGCTGCAGTTGTTCTGTACGACCGATGCCTAGCTGTGCTAAGGTCGAAGTAGGTACAGATATCATACATTTCATCGCCTCTACGCGAAACAATTCGGTACTTTCATAGACGTCTCTATCATTTCGGGGCATAACCATAAAGTTACACGGATGCTGCAGGCCCCTATAATGATGTAAATATTCTTTGCCAGCAATTTTCGGTCATAAATATTTCATTCACTTACGCCCTTGAGAAAAATAGTTTACAGAGCAACCGGGACACACTAATGATTGTGAAAAATGCAACACCGTAAAGGACATATGTAAATGAAATGGAACTCACAGAAAACTGAAGAAAGGATGTGATATGCAAATTATTAGAATTTGAGAGAACGAATAGACGTAGTTATCCTTCCAACATAGCCGCCAAAGAAAGTTTCATGATAAAATGTATAGATCATAGGTAGAGCCACGAGTATTTCGCGAATTTATCCGGAGGCGAGGTAGACTCCAAACAATTGTTCTTTTCTCCTAATGTCGACAGTTCTTTAGACACGCTCTGTTCAACTGTGAGCCAGTAATAAGCAGGAAGCAGTAATGCGAGTGTGTGTTTAACACTCACGTATAGAGGCCTCACTTGATCAAAGGAGCCAATAAGTAAAAGATGATGTCTCGAGTGTATAAAGGGCTGTCCAGCCTAGCTAGCTGCCAACTCTATCCACGAAATACTCGTGGCTCTAATCATAGGGCGTAATTCTGCTAGCACAAAAACCAGACAATCCCACTTTATGAACCACTCGCCAATAAATCCTTTATGTATAGCGAACCCAGAAACACCATTTTTGACCCTTTCAGACCCACTTGAACTTACGTTTCAAAGTGTTGCAAACCAAAAATTTTATGACGCGCGCTATAGTTAAGTCAACACAACACTTGTTTCGTTGTCACAGCCAATGAGTTGTAAGCTAAATGTTCGGTTACAGTTATACAGGATGCTCGGAAATTCCCCTTACAAATTTCTAGGACTTGTAAAGGGGACTGAGTAGACTATCTTTTGAATAGGAACCCATGTCCGGGAACATACCGTTATCATGTTACAACCGTTTCAAATCAGGTATATCAGTCGTCCACTTCCACTGAGGGAAAGGCTGGATTTAACTCCATTGGACCATTCCTTGTGGGATCGTATGAAGAGTACGGTGTAAGAGACTCCTGTAGAGACAGGGGAAGAGCTGCTGACACGAGTTATGGTCGCTGCACAGCAGATTGACGGGACACCATGTGTGATGGAGCGAGTGTACCCGAACATTATTCGTAGGTGCAATGTGTGCAACGATGTTGGTGGTCGCCATATCGAGCCGCTGTTGTAGTGGATCAGTACCGTATGCTACACATCCTTTGTAGAAGACAGAAACATACTGCTGCGTTTAGCTGTAGACAAAAGTGCTATTGTGATAAATGAATACATTTCTTTGTAGTCCCCTTGACATTGTTACTTAATGAATTTGATTGCTAATTAAATTACGCACGCAGAAGTGGACGAGTGGTACACCTGATTTCGAAACGGCTGTAGCACGGTAACGGTATGTTTCCGGACATGGGATCCTATCCAAAAGATAGTCTACTCAATCCCCTCTACAAGTCCTAGGAGTTTGCAAGGGGAATGTCCGAGATTTCTGTGTAAACGAATTATTACCTAAACCAGTAAGACTGTTTGCGAATAATTTACCCACAGGTACGATCATTGGTTATTGAGCTTTGCGGTGTGCAGTACAGACCGAAAATTACCTGCACGTGCATAATGTACACAGTCGTGTACACTAAGTCTGAATGGGGTGATACCAGACATAATACGCCGACATTCACGATTGCTCAACCGCTGTTATTCAAAATTTACAATAATTTTTGTAAAGTATTGTAAACTATTTATACCGCAATTTTCAGTTTCTAACTTACATTTCCTTCCAGTTTTGTAAACTACTTTCTATGCTAATTCGTGTCACAACCCTGACTTGTCCCATTTATCTTATCTCGCAAAATTCGTCCTCACGAAACATAGTGACGAAGTAACAGCCACAGAGTTTTCATTCCCCTTAACCTAATGGTTTCTAAACTTCAAATGTGACATTCGTACGAGCTAAGCGATCTACAGTTTTTTTAAGAAAGCAACATGCTCAGTGCCTGCTACCTTATCTAATGACCTCGCTGTTGACGAGACGTTAAGCCCACTTACCTACCTATCTACCTTAGCGCCTGTTTATCTGTACAGAATTAGAAAATAACACGTTATAAGTAAGTCCGTAAAACGTTCCTTACTCATACTCTACATGTACGTGAGGCAATAATTTTCAAAAATGACAAAATTTCCTTTTCACCACAGTTTGGAGGTCACTAGTGTACACAAGGGCACACAAAGAATTAATATTTTTGTAACTCGAAACTGCTTCTATAGCAATACAACTGGTTTAAGAATGTAAATAAATTTTTTCATTAAATTAAGGCAAATGCAAAACAGGTTAACATTTCATTTTTTCTTTTAATAACTGGTAAGCTTGCTATTGCTGAGGTCACTAAACGATACAATTTTAAATCTTTGCAAATCTAAAGAAGCATTTGATTAATCTTACTATAAAAAGAACCTATCCCTAAAAAATCGTCTTGCTCCCTTTACATTTTTTCGGTGCCGGGAAATTTACCATAGTCTTAATTTTCTCGGGGCAAGTTCACAAGGTCCCTTCTGAAATGTTAAACCCCAAATATCTCACGTGGTTTTTCACCCAGATTATTCTGTCAGGGTTTGCCGTTAAACGTGCTTCCCTCAAGACTTGAGGGACCTGCGTCATGTGATCAACACATTATTTGAAATAACTACATACACACATTATCAAGGTATGTAAATACAATATAATAAATAAACTCCTAAAGCACATGAAACAACAAATGGGACATAGCATGCAGTTCATAATTTATCCCCATTGGAAGTCTTGCCAATTGGTACAGTCCCCATGGTGTAAAGGATGCTGCACAGAGAGAAAATCGAACAAAATATTTGAATATATACGCCCAAAAATATATTTGTTGCCCTAACAAAATATATTGTTGAGCAAACAAAATTTGAAAAGCAACAAAATTACTTTTGTTCGTCTAACAAAATATATGTTTGCATAAACAAAATCTCTGTATTGGGCCAAAAAAATTACACATCAACTAAATATTTTGTTGAATCAACTGTATATATTTGTTTGGTCACCCATTTGACTGCCTTAGTTCGAAAATAAGAGCTCGAGAGTTTGTTTGTATGTTTTGTGACATTAGGACAGTATAGCAACCATGTGTTTTGGTGCATCAATTGATCCTTAACAATCGTGTAAACACATGAATCAAACAATGCAACAAGGAACTGACAAGTAAAGCTGTAAAATTTGAAATATTTATTTGCACACGTTGCCAAAAATTTGGAGTATATCTGTTAAAAAGCTTTCCGGCGTTATCAGAGGTTACTGAGATTACTAAGGCGTAACGTTCGGACGCAGTTATCCAGGTTCGAAACTCGGTCGCAGGTGATCTATGTTCGAAACTCGGTCGAAGTTGTAACGGTTTTTTATATCGGCCTAAACTGTTTAATGTACGTATAGCCAAACCAACCTTTAGTTGCACCATCCAAATATTACAGTTTGGGGCAAACAAATGAGAACCACAAAACAATTTGGTATCAAAAACAAAATATTTCATTGCCCTTGTGCAAACAAATAATTTGGCTGCACCAAACAAATCTTTAGTTGCACCATCCAAATATTACAGTTTGGGGCAAACAAATGAGAACCACAAAACAATTTGGTATCAAAAACAAAATATTTCATTGCCCTTGTGCAAACAAATAATTTGGCTGCACCAAACAAATCTTTAGTTGCACCATCCAAATATTACAGTTTGGGGCAAACAAATGAGAACCACAAAACAATTTGGTATCAAAAACAAAATATTTCATTGCCCTTGTGCAAACAAATAATTTGGCTGCACCAAACAAATCTTTAGTTGCACCATCCAAATATTACAGTTTGGGGCAAACAAATGAGAACCACAAAATAATTTGGTATCAAAAACAAAATATTTCATTGCCCTTGTGCAAACAAATAATTTGGCTGCACCAAACAAATCTTTAGTTGCACCATCCAAATATTACAGTTTGGGGCAAACAAATGAGAACCACAAAGTAATTTGGTATCAAAAACAAAATATTTCATTGCCCTTGTGCAAACAAATAATTTGGCTGCACCAAACAAATCTTTAGTTGCACCATCCAAATATTACAGTTTGGGGCAAACAAATGAGAACCACAAAATAATTTGGTATCAAAAACAAAATATTTCATTGCCCTTGTGCAAACAAATAATTTGGCTGCACCAAACAAATCTTTAGTTGCACCATCCAAATATTACAGTTTGGGGCAAACAAATGAGAACCACAAAACAATTTGGTATCAAAAACAAAATATTTCATTGCCCTTGTGCAAACAAATAATTTGGCTGCACCAAACAAATCTTGTTTTATTCAATAAAACATTTTTCTAAGTGTGACAGTTCACGCGTATTTATATTTAGTTCACATTGCAGGAATGCTGAGTTTAAAACAGATGGCAGCCCTTCTTCAAGTTTGACACGCGTGTCAATAAGAAAACTCAAGCAATTTTATGTGAGTACTCCTGTCCTGCAAAAGACTATCCTGCCTGAACGATTTATTTTTCGTCCCGCTTACTGGTGAAACGTGTGATGCCTACAATTTCCTGGAGTGCGATTAAATGCTGCTATTACGGGGTTGGTGTGTTTACAGAACTACATGACGTTAATGAACTTGGTTAGCAAGTCTACTTTGTTATTAGCCATGTCTGTATTTTGTAGCACAGATTAATAAATTGTTATTTTGTTTGACGAGGGGTTACTATTTTAAGAGGCAATATTTTTTGCTGCAGAAAAAGGTACTTTGTTTTTCTTCACCCTCCCCCCCCCTAACCCAAAGGGGGGGCGCATGTCTGAACGCTTCCAAGCGCTGAGCTATACTGAAGAGAGACAGACGGCGCTCCTGGCGAGGCCGAGCGCTGTCTGGTGGCTACTACTGGCAACGAGTTCAGCCTCGTACGCTCTGGTACCTTCCATACGCCTCTCCGCTATTCCCGCCGCCTCCTTAGCCTTCCAGAGCCGCGTTTTCACGTACAAATGTTCGTCCCCAGCTCGAGCAAGTGTGCAGTGTTCCTCATCGAGTTTCGCAGGCTGGTAACAAGCAACAGTAATTTACAGAAGCAATTTGTATTTTTCAAATCAAGTTGCAAAGTTGCTGTTCTTGGTGATAATGTATAGATGGGCTTCAATATATTTGTATTAATTTTGGAATTTTTGTGTCCATGCTTTCTTGGTTTTTTTTATAAATGTTGTGCGTCCTTCTCCTTGCATTCCTTTAGCTCTGCTACGCCCTAAAGGGGTGTAACAAGAATATAAATATATTTAGCGTGTTTAACATGTCGGAACACCATATCGATTACTGGAACGGAGTAAGAATATATACAAATAAATAAAATAGATGTGTCTGTCTGTGATTTTCGAATTTTCTACTTTTAAGTTGCTAAGTCATATGTAATATTAATTTTTTCATGTCGCTCTGTCTGTCTGTCCGACCGGATTTGACTAAAAAATCACTGAACGCAATGGCATGAAATTTTCATAGTCTATAGATAATAACACCTGGACTAACTTAGTCTTTGTTTAATCGAGATATGTCAAACGGTTCCTAAAATATGATGGTGATCAGAGAGGTACATAGGTACAGGATTACTTTTCTTAGAATTATTGCATTAAAAAAAAGGACTGTTAAAAAAATTCCGTCATTTCTCCTTTCTTTTTTATCCATGGACTGTCCTCTTTTCCTTCCTAAGAGCCGTAGTGGCCCAGTGGCTAGAGCTATTCGAAGTGGGGCCGCAGTGGCTTAGTGGATAGAACTATAGGTATTAAGTGGGGCCGCAGTGGCTCAGTGCTAGAGCGATCCCAAGTGGGGCCGCAGTGGCCCAGTGGCTAGAGCGATTCCAAGTGGGGCCGCAGTGGCTTAATGGATAGAACTGTATCAAGTGGGGCCTCAGTGGCCCACTGGATATATATATATAATAGGGCCGCAGTGACCCAGTGGTTAGAGCGATTGTAAGTGGGACCTTAGAGGCTCAGTGGATAGAGCGATTGCAAGTGGGACCTTAGAGGCTCAGTGGATAGAGCGATTCCAAGTGGGGCCGCAGTGGGTTAGTGGATAGAACTATATCAAGTGGGACCTCGTTGGCCCAGTGGCTAGGTATATAGGTATCTACTTCATTAACACCGTAAAACAGTAAAATATGTGCAAAACGATGTAAGGGTGTAATTTAATAACTCTATTAAATGTGAAAGAAGCAATATTACTATTTTAAACATAAAACCTTAGTGAAACGATGGTGGACATTATTTTAATAACTTTATAAAACCTAAGCGAAGAAAATTGCTATTTCAAAAATAAGAAAAATGCACCAAATTTCATTCGAACGAAGTCGCACGGCTCAGCTGGTCTAAAATAAATATTCTCAATCACTCACCGATAAGTACATATCAATCTGTATTGCCCTGGAGTTGTTTTGGAGAGAAGGAATAAGGACTAGTATGCACACTCAATTACCCCCTGTTATTTCCATCCATTGATAATCTTTTTAAACACTTGAACCGGAAGAGAGGCTACGCAGTGTGGTACAAAAGTTACAGGTTCATTATGTTTCAACTTTAAAACTACCGCATGCTTAGAAAATTAACCCAATTTAAATGTAATATTGCCAGAAAAATATTCATTTAACTACAGAATTTCTTGATAAGGGTTTTTATTCAGCTGAATAAACTTAATTTTTCGTACATGCAAAGGATTTACTTCCAAAGCAACAAGAAACTTAGGAGAAAACCCAAACCTTAAACATTAGTTCCGTACACAAACACAATAATTTATTTTATCCAAAAAGTAAATTCTCAGTATTAAAGAATAAAATAATATATTCAAAATTTTAAATTTAATTTTTTACGAAAAACCATATATTGTTCCTTTTTACAGCAGCGATTGGCTTGGATACTGCTACACCATCAGCAAGGGAAACTATTACACTACACGCTTTGATACATATGTAATCCCCACGGGGTTATCTCACATCAGATGGTTGCAAAACTCGTTACTCATTAGTGAAAGGGACGCATCAGAATCAATAAGGGTAGAATCCTTTGAACTACCAATTAGTAACGGAACAAATAATAAACCATTTTTCTTTTCATGTGCCCGCAGTTGATTTACACACCTGACGCCATCTGTTTTTTTTTAAATTTTTTTTTTTACTAAACAATGATGCTGCATATGACCTTCGTTCTCTTGCACGTAAAGCAGACAACTGGGTAGCGTGGGTCTCTTTCGTGTAGCTTTAGTGATTCAACCTGTAATTTATTATCCTTATTCTCATCAGTGTTGTCCACTATACAGCATCCATTCTTTAAAAAAATAATTGCTAAAAGCATTGGTGCGATAATCAAATTTGCATTCCAGTTCTATCCTAAAATTACTTTCCTCCCTCCGACTGCACTCTGCTCTTGTTTCGTCTTATGGGCTAACTAAACAGCTTTGGAGGCGCGTACCTCAAGAATGGTAGGCGACACATTATCATTTCACTGCGTCATTCAGTTTAATACAGTTACTCACATAATTTACAATACGTTAAATACATCTCTTTACAAGTTACTCTACTTTAAAACCGAAGGAGTTCGATATAATAATAATAATAATAATAATAATAATTACATTACCCAATTACTTTGAGTTAAGCCACGCCACTATATAAAGTATATGATTCCTACATGATCCGCTGGACTGATATGACCTTGTCTGTTGCCTAAGGCTGGTTCACGTCTCGGCTACGGCGGTTCACGGTATGTCATTCGTCGTTCCATCTCCTTGGTTGGCGGTTGGCGCAGGAAGACCGCGCCTAAGGGCAAGTATCCTTGCTATCTTGGATTTACGTATTTTCCTCATTAACTTAATTTTCTTGGAGCCAATATTTAAAAACCAAGCTAGTCATGACATAGGGAACATTTTAACAGTTATTTCTAAATCCCACTTATTCTTCTTTCATGATTTGTGTCACATTTGTAACCGTATTGAAACATTATCTAATTATTTAATAATTTCAGTCCCACATGGGTATATTTGAAATCATACAAATTTAAAAAAAATCGTTAAGTAGTCGCCCATATCATTTATACCTTTGATGTTTTATTTCTGGCCATACATTTTCATTGCGAAGATCTGTAAGAAAATTCAAATATGGAGTGGATACTACCCCCTTAGCGTTTAAGTATCCCCGCAGGTTTATAAACTATGCTGCTTTTTTTCCAAACATCTTGCTGTTCATGGCATCTCCCTGAATACTGCCACTTGTCGCCTCGGCGTGGGGTGAGCCTCTGGCTAGCGTGAAATACATTGCTTGCCTACATCCCCTATAATCATTTCCTCGTGTGTTGCCATTTGCAATAATTCTACCGATGTCTCGGTTTTGCGAACGAAAGCAAAATATGTACTGTTCTCAGGCAACAGATTAATTAAACTTTACCTCTACTAAATACACCTCATTGCATGACACATCCAGCACACACACTAAACGAATAATCTCCTGGACAAATTCCTGCATTCTTCTGCCTAAATTTTTACTGCATTCCAAAATTTTAATTTTCAATTTTTAAATAGCAAACGGTAACCCCACTGTACTCAACACAGTCTCACAGAGATGCTGAAGCTACTGAAATAGCAAACGGTAACCCCACTGTACTCAACACAGTCTCACAGAGATGCTGAAGCTACTGAAATAGCAAACGGTAACCCCACTGTACTCAACACAGTCTCACAGAGATGCTGAAGCTACTGAAATAGCAAACGGTAACCCCACTGTACTCAACACAGTCTCACAGAGATGCTGAAGCTACTGAAATAGCAAACGGTAACCCCACTGTACTCAACACAGTCTCACAGAGATGCTGAAGCTACTGAAATAGCAAACGGTAACCCCACTGTACTCAACACAGTCTCACAGAGATGCTGAAGCTACTGAAATAGCAAACGGTAACCCCACTGTACTCAACACAGTCTCACAGAGATGCTGAAGCTACTGAAATAGCAAACGGTAACCCCACTGTACTCAACACAGTCTCACAGAGATGCTGAAGCTACTGAAATAGCAAACGGTAACCCCACTGTACTCAACACAGTCTCACAGAGATGCTGAAGCTACTGAAACCATATACTCACACATGTCTATCACTCCATTCAAAATAACTAGCAGGGTGAGTGATTGCGGCAAGAAGGCTACTTTGATCACATGGACTCTGTCGGCTGTACTATAACAAGTGTGAAGGTTATTAAAATTAAAAAAAAAATCGAAGAAGCAGACTCACCCTTGCAGTCGATCACAGCCTTCATTCCGAAACGAGCTCCTTAGCTGATGACGGAGTGCGTTGATGGTATCATCGTCTGCTAAGCTGATTACTACATCTGTCAACACAGACTGCAAAGCCTGCTTGTGAGCGAATTCACCCACATCGTTTTCACTCTTCCTGCAGAACAAATTTTGGATGACAGATAGCAATCCAAAAATTATGCAGTCACCCCAAAGAAGATACCAACATTCTTATTATACTGATAAAAAAAGGTTTCGTTGAATCAAACAAAATTTGTTTGGCGCAATCAAATTATTTGTTTGTATAAAGGTATTGAAATATTTTGTTGCCAAAACCAAATTATTTTGTTGTTCTCATTTGGTTGCCCCAAACTGTAAAATTTGTTTGGTGCATCTAGAAATTTGTTCGGCTCCACTTGCATTAAACCGTTTTATAAGTCAACCGAGTTTCGAACCTAGATCACCTGCGTCCTTGCGCTACACCTTAGTAATCTCAGCTCACGTGATAACTGATGAAGTCGGGATGCTTTTAAACAGATATACTGCAAATATTGGGCAAAATGTGCAAACAAATATATCAAGTTTTACAGCTTTACTTGTCAGTTTCCTATTGAACACGTTTTATTAATGTGTCTATACGGTTGTTAAGCAACAATAGATGCACTAACAAACACTGATACTATAGTAATTGTTACAACATACACAAACAAACTCTCGAGCTGTATTGTTGAACGAAGGCAGCCAAATGAGTCGCCAAACAAATACATACAGGTGATAAAATAAAATATGTTTTTAGTGTAATTTTTCGGCCTGACACAGAGATGTTTATTAGTCAATCACGTATTTTGTTGTACGAACCAAAGTTATTTAGTTTTTTTTTTTTTTTTTTTTTCTCAACAATATATTTTCTTATTGCAACTAAATATATTTTTGATCCTATACAAACAAATATTTTGTTCGAGTTTCTCTCTGTGTATGATCAGCAGAGTAGCACATAGAGAAGTATGTACTGTACATGCAGCAGCCGGGTATCCTCTAGGAATCCACCCAGAATACCCATAGATAACACTACTCATTACTGCTCGCGCCACTCAAGACTTCGTCTCCGTAATAATACCAGTCATGCTGAGAAGAGATTATAGGCTGTTCACGGTAAAGTGAGCACTTTTTAAGGCCCTCTCAACAGGCACTAACCACTAATAAATATATCTCTGACGTTAACTTCTGAGGGCGGGGAAATGCATACACTGTGTTTATTGGTCACATTGCAATGCTTATATTAAAAAAGCATCAGGAAGACGGAAATTCGATGAAAGGAAAAATTTAGAAGGGCCTTAAAAAGTGCTCACTTTACCGTGAACAGTCTATACACAAGAAACTGACACGCAAAGACTGATGAATTGTCGGGGGCGACCTGTACACTCAAATAAAAAAAAAATCCCTTTTGATTTGCATTCTAGTTTCTGTGCGTGTCCTGTATTCTGTTCTAAATTAATTGTACGCTGGCCTTAAGTCACTGTGCATTGTAAATAACATATTTTGAAACGGTTTTTAAAATGTTTGAAATGTGCGTGGCGTAGAAATAATATTATTCCATATCTGTTTTGTAGTGTCAAAATATCACGTTTACTGAACGGAAAACTAAATTCGCCAAAAATATTTACGTCTCAAGCGTGTTTAATGTTCGGATTGGCACTAACTACATATTTATCACATTTTCGTTCGGTTAAAACTTGACAGGTTATATAATAATTTGAGGCAAATAAATATTACCGTGGAATTAATAAACACAGTACACGGAAAGATGTGCACTTTTGAGAGTCCTGCTTAGGATCTATTTGTATACACGTTATGTATTATTTCACCTTATGTAAAATTAACACACACACACACACACACACACACACACACACACACATATATATATATATATATATATATATATATATATATATATATATATATATATATATATAAACACACACACATACACACACGGGGGCTTTCAAAAGTGCTCACTTTACCGTAAACAGCAAGAACAGTACGCGAAACAAAATGAGCTAAGTCGGAATGGTCGTGAGTCGTCCACGGCGACACAGAGGGCACGTGATGAAACTCGGCCCAGGAGGAGGGCATGACAGGTGGGTCGCGCATAGTTCCGTGACGACCTCTACGCGAAGCGCGGCAGCCATAAGGGCCCCACCAACATGCGCGCCTAGTGCCTCGTCGCCCTTACGCCAAAGTTGCCGAACCCTGCTCGCAGCGTTACGCTGTGCTGTGCACATAAGATATGAAACAGCGGGACTTCGTTAAGCGCGATGGAATCCCACGTACTAAACTACGACCGTGTAGTCGTACTTTCCTTCTACTTCTGAAGGATAAAGCGCAAGAAGGATATATATATATAACCCTTTCAAGATTTTTTTTTACTGTACTTAAGGTTCCCGCCTACCCATGAGCTTTCCGTGTTTGAGACCGAGAAGCGTGAGAGCGATAGGGGTGACACTGCCACGCACTTCAAGTGCCCTATCACCGCTAAGCGCGAGGCTTTGAATTGGCGTGCAGTGATCCAGTCACACTCGTGTACCTATGGGACTTTCAGCGGCGACCCTATTATTTTATTGGTGGAAAGTCTGTAGGAAGGTTCTGTTCAGGGTCCTTGAGTAGTTTTCTGCGTATCTGACGCGTATATTTTGAGACTCAGCGCTTTGAAAAGGCCATTTTTCTTTCAGCGTTTCTGAAACTATTCTGAAATGGTCATTCTAATTGTTATGGTATGATAATATGGTTTATCATCATACCTCAACGGGACATATAGGGGCAATGCAAGTTATTGACAAGTTTTATGTAATGAACACTATTTAAAAGGGGTTTATTTTACATTAAGGTTGTATAATATTATTTAGATATAAACATTGTGAAGTATGCGAGGGGAGCTATACAAATTATACTGAATTATTATGAACTTATATTAAATTGTAAATATTTAACCAACCACATTCTGAGTAATGTCTTATTGGAGAGTCCCCACCTTGTTCATGATTCCGGAGGCTCATTAAGATTGCGGAAGTTGAAGCCGGACATACCCATCTCCAGTTTCTTCTTGTTCCAATGGCCCGACGACAAAAGACACCGCCCACGGGCTACACTGCTCTATATCGGCTGCGCTGTCCCCGTTTACTGGCCGGTGGAGTAGGTTTCTGTGGTTCGCGATTTCGCAACTAATTTCAGCAATCACATGACCCGTGTCCTGGAGAAATTTGCGAAGGCGTGATCAGGCAGGCCGCTCAGCTAAGGCCTGATCACTACTCGTAACATAACGTACATATGTGGCGTCTTGAAATCACTCAACAGCCCTCATCTGAAGTGTGTGTTATTTTCGCAGAACAGCCCATTGGCAGCACGTCTGATGGTTTCGTCAATGGAATGCGTGTTTCAGACATGCTGCAATGCAGTTCAGGCGACAGGGTTCAGGAGCCAGTTAGACGGGAGCCGTAATATGATAAAAGAAAAAGAATGCGGCCTTAGGTTATTGTTTCTTATCATTTTATGGCAAAATAGTCGTGTTCCCGGAACATTGATTGCGGAGATACACGTATATGCGCAAACAACTATTTCCCAGAAAATATTTTAGCACGTCGTCCTCTTAAAAGCGCGATAAATAGCTACAGGAATGTCCAAATGCTTGTCGCATGGAGTGCGCGCCTGGTATTGTACGTTAGACCGATATTGCGCTGAGCCAGCCCGCGGTAGCAGACCTTTTGCGGTGTTGGCCTAAACGGTCCTTCGGGAGGAATTACAGTGCTCTTTCGGGTGTGGCGAGTTGCTACTTACTGTTGATTGATTGATACATTTTAACCATTAGATAATGCTAACACTACGGGCAAACAAAAACGTATACACACACAGCATACAGCTTTTATGTGAGGTAATCATTATTTCAACAAATTTTTATGTAAATCTAAGAAATAAAAATTACTTATCCGCAGTGTACTAAGAACATTAAACGCAGTGTATATGCAATATTAACAGTTTGGTCAGCATAAAAACTCATTACGCAGATACAGATATGAAATCTTACAATATTTCCAAGTGTGGTCACACTTCCATAAAAAAAAGTATATGTTACACTAATGAAACGCTAGCAAGCTGTGCGTAAATGCCAATACAATAAATGTATCTTTTTTCAAACACTAAGTACGCTCATTTCTTTTAAATTATGTAATGTTATTCACTGCAAACATATTTTGTAATTGGTGCTTTTAATGGTTTTGTACTTCTAAAAACTTTTGTAAACAAATTATAACTTCTAATGCGGTAATTTGGGCATTTAAAGGTATGTGTAATTTCATGATAGCTAAAATGTTAATGTAAAACCAATTGTTACTCTCCTTCCAAAATAACGTACGTGTCATTTGTGCTAAGTTTCCTGTAGTTTAACAAGCATACGGGGGGAAAAACACAACTGTCCCTACAAGTTACCTGGCAAGTAATGCCTGCTCAGGTCTTCAGAGCTGATGAATGAAATTAGAAATGATATGGATATTGAGCAGCGCCAGGAATGCAATTTTTTTTGGGGGTTATGAGGGAAGTGGAGAGGGGGCGGGGGGGGGGAGGAAACCCGTGGACCAACAGAATCGTCCATGCACAATTCCCACATGCGAAAATCTGGCAGTGACCCCCGCCGGGGATCGAACCCGGAGCGATTTGGTTGGAGGCGAACGCTCTAGCAGTCGCTCGACCACTGCGGCTCTCGTGTAACGTGAATTTCTCTTGTGACATCATTCTCTATAGGACATATTCATATTCACGAACTGCAGCAACTTATATTATCAGTAAGGTGTCCTCCTATAATCCACCCCAGGATAGATACTACCTACACTTTGCCTGGATTTCCCGCTTGCGCACTTCAGTTTGCCATACGCATATAAGATTAGCTAAGGACTGCAAATGTAGCTACCGCACGTAATGTATGGTAAATACCACACAAGAAAACAATTTGCAGTACGCGATAGTTTCATTTATATGCATCTAGTTATCATAGAGTGGTAGCTATGTGTGCTGTGAAATCCCTGGGGAGAGAGGGTTCTATCTAGAGGCCTACTTCACATTGGCGAAAAAAATTTACTCAGAGGATTGATTTTCTGCATGAATCCATTACAGGTATCGCAGATTTTGTAAAGAGAATACATCAATTTCAAAGCGCGTGTTTATAAAATAACAGTAAATTGGACAAGATATTGTATTTCTTACAATGAAAAAGTATACAGCTTTTAAAACAATTCTTTTGGCAACGAAATTTTAAACATTATTTTTTGTAAATATGAGTTTTACAGTGTACAGGTAACAAGCTCTAAACACTATTACCACCACATAAGTAAGAGGATTCTTTTATTCACGGATCTATGGGAATAAGAACACTCTTGTGTCATAACAGTCTATGAAATTTTGCTTCAGTATGCAGTTTAAATTCCCGCTCACATGAAATGCTACATTAAAAAAAATAAATAAATACAGACACTGTCTCCAAAATTTCATTTAATTGCTAGCAAAAATTATTCGTATCTTGTCAAGATACGTCTTATAGCTGTCCGGATAATTTGAGCCATAAACTAGAAAGACGTTACGACATTTATTTTTGAATTCGAAATTCACATAATTTTTGTACACATTTTCACAAACCTAAGCAGAATATAGGCTAAATGGCAGAATCTAATACGCTATCCACAGTACTAAAAAATAGGTTTCTTAAAAATACTCCTGTGGTGTCATCCGGATTTGCGTATGTAGGAATCCTACCTGGACGATGCCGTTAATTGGCGGCTTTTCTCAGGTTCAGTTGAGAGGTTTGGGCGGTTCTCTACGGTATTGAGAACCGATGAGGGGTGAATTATGTGGATATGGAGCAGCGCCGGGAATGGAGGGTGTGGCCAACAGGAGATCCCGAGAAAACTCGCCGACATGCAGCATCGTCCCGGGACGATTCCCACATGTGAAAATCCGTGGACCGACCCCGCCAGGGGTCGAACCCGGATCGCCTTGGTGGGAGATGAGCGCTCTAGCCACTCGACAACTGTGGCCCCGCTTTTCTCAGGGTTATCCCGTTTTCCTACCCTTCATTCCAGACGCTGCTCACCTCATGCCTTCCTTCATCGGATCGCAAGACAACGCATCTTTAAGAGCCGTCCAAATATCTCTATTCAACCTAAACAATAATTCCATTTGTAAATAATATTTTGACATAAGTTGTCACAATTCAAGGAAATAAATTTGTAAATAATTTATTGCTGTTAATTTTTTTCGATGCAATACTACAAAAATGTACACATTCATTCTGCCTCAGGTCATTTACATTTAACAACAGTTCGAAATGTTTCAAACATGTATGTTCGCAATAACTGAGCGAAGGTTTTGCTATAGTTATATCTGGCACTGTAAAGCTTCTTACTATAGGATATGCTGCTTTTCGTGTTTATCGTTTTATTATACATCAGAACTGCAATTATGTAATTTAGAAGTTCGTTGATCGAATCTAACCCGCAGTTATTAATAAAAGTATATAATTACAGTATAATTTTCTCAGTCTATGATACCGTCTCATTGTCTCACCTTTTGTTACGAAAGGGCATTTGCACACCACTTCCCATCCACTCCATCACCAACGCCGTGAACAATGGCGAAGGTACACAGTAGGAAACAGGACCCCTCAAATTGCCATTATTATCTACTCCCCTCGTTTCGTGCTGAAGGGATAGGATATAAGTGTCCTTTCTCCAAGCAGTGAGGTGGGATATTTTCGGCTCAAACATGATGTTGCAGTGCATTACGCGTATGCATGTAAATCACCTTTGCGTAAAAAATAATTCTTTCTATAAACCATCTACTATGAACAAAGGTGGGGCTTAACCGTTTTAGTTTCTACTTTTTCGATGTTCCGATTACTTTATTTTCTGCAACGTGTGAAATTTTCTTTAATATAGCCCTCTTTATTATTTAAATTGTATATTAAAGGAATGTTAACGAAATTTGAAAACAGGTATTCCTAATATTAGCTTTCCTTAATGGCATGTAAAAATCTCGTTCTTCTGTATAAACTTGTTTTGACATCTATTTGCTGTCGCAATGGCCTCTAAAACAGCTCTAAATGATGCCCTTTATCACCCTCTTAATGTAGCGTGACTTTTGGTTCTCTTAGCCTGCTCGCCTCCCACCAAGGCGATCCGTCTTCAATCCCCGGCCGGGTCACTCCGGATTTTTCGCATGTGGGAATCGTGCCGGACGATGCTGTTGGTTGGCGGGTTTTATCGGGGACCTCCCGTTTCCCCCGCCCCTTCATTCCGGCGCTGCTCCATACTCATGCAAATCACACTCATCGGCTCTCAAGACCTCGATGCTAAGAGCCGTCCAAATCTCTTCACTTCAATTCACTTCTTCATTTTCAGCACAGCCGCCCACCAAGCTTGCTCAAGAACGACATGAAATTATCTGAAATCTAATCGATAAGCTTTTACCGACTGATGAATATAGCTAATTAACTGGGCGAACAAGTAAATAATGGCTAGGGATAGGAACATTTCACGAATTCAATTCAGGACAAGATAGAAGTTAAACATGTGTAGGCCATCAATTGCAAACTTGCAAGAAGACTAGTAACGAATCCCACTCGGTCAGGTGTGGAATAACTCTGGTTACTCTCTGGGTCAGCAACCAATAAACAAACACTCTAGGTTCGACTGTAGTCTATCCTACAAATCATTGAACACGCGAAATGTTACTACCCATACTCACGGCAGTGAAATTTTTGGCATTTAGTGGAAATCACACATAAATCAATGAAGTTCGGTCACCACATGGATAAGATATCCGGCACTGATTACCTGCGGTGCAGTTTTCACTGATTTGGCTCAATTTTTTCTTACCTCAAGTTTAGAGCGTGTAATGCGACCCATTACTAGAGACCTGAGAATCTCGCGGGTTCATTTCAAGACAAGTTGGAATTCACACACTTGTACGTTCATGTTACTTTTGTAATTGGCCTACGTGTTGTTTGACACCTCCAGGAGATAAATAAGCCAATAACAAACATGAAATAAATTGTGCGCCCACCCACCGTCTTTTACTACCACAACGATCAACCAATAAACAGTTTATATCTGTATGAGAGTATATAAGACTGTGAAGCCTAGCCTACAGGTTGTAAATAAATAGGTGGGTACACTGTAATAAGATAGTGAGAGATATAATATTTAAGCCCCACGTATGAGTGTTAGCCAGTGTAAAGATTTTGGTGTTCTGTAATGTATGTGAAGACGAGTAGAGAGATATTTGTACGTGTAATTATTACGCAACATGCAGGCAGGGTTTGCAAATAAACAACTGAATGCGAAGGTGACAGAACACACACTGCAAAATACTAAAAACCACAAATACCAACAGACTTACATCTACCAGCATGTTTCCTTTGTATCCAGGCTTATCTCCGCCTCCTCATAGCTATACATATGTCACACTTTACATATTTTCTGGGAAAAATAAGGAACTAACTACCAGCATATCCATCACAGAAGTCCAAGGGCGAAGTGGAGTTTAATGCAAACAAAATCTTTTCTCAATTAAAATAATGCTTCCAACTTTATATTGTGACCACAGAATATATACAAATAACACGCAGCAGCTGAACAAGAATATTAAATTTAAAACTCTGTATGTCTGTCAAAATAGTAATTATGTGTCTGTGCTTGGTAACCATTATTTAAATCTGCGCAGTGTTCAACAGTTCGTAACAAATTTAAAATGTTTTACTGTGCAGAAAGTTTGGTTAAGGTTCCAAAAGTAATCACACTCACACGTAACAGTTTTCAAAAGAATTTTGCCTATGCGTTTATACTTAATAAAAATTGTTCCTGGCTAGCAATGTCAAAATTAGGTAGCGTAAAATACGAGTTCTTATATTTAGGCACAGTGTGATCAGCAAGAAAGTATTGTATTAAATGTGCAGTTAACAGGAAACGTTTTTAGCACTCCACCGCTGGACCAACGGTCACTTAGTATGGCGGTGATAAGATACCTTATATATGAGTAATAATCTAAGTTGCTCTTCAGACAGTTTGAAAACACTCTGTCGGCTATTTACATAAAACGGAGCATATTTGTCGGGGTCAAACTCACTTTTAAATTATAATTATTCACTTTTCATACGGAGCTCAGGTCTATCAGATCTGTTACCTTAGTGGCCCATTTCAAACAAGATGGAGACCAGAACATTCTTTCAACAACTCAATTTGGCGTCGGTTACCTGATTTGAATTTACCTGTGTGACATAGGAATTATATCAGGGTGCATTACTTATGATTACAATCAATACGTTGTTATCAACCATTACCAACTTACACAAATTAACACGTTGCTCAAAACTCAACAATATGAAAATAAATGCGTATAATTGAATATATGAATAATAACCTCTCAAATGCTGCGTGTACGATAATAAATATGCAAAATAAAATTTAAAAAAAAAATCTAAAAAAAATTACTGAATAATAAACTTATATGTAGAACACGTCACAAAAATAACACTTTTATAAAATAAACATGTGTGTACTCGTATACTAGATTTCCATACCACTATAAGGTTTAACAATGTTAATTAAAGGCAATTCACAATAAAGTGAGCACTTTTTAAGGCCCTCCCAACACGAATTAACCCTTAATAAATGTATTCTATTGCAGCCTCGGGCATTAATTTTTGAGAGGTGTGAAATGTATACACCCTGTTTATTAGTCAAATGGCAATGTTTATATTGAAAATTGGCGGGAAAATAGACGTCGATTGAGAGGAAAAAATTAGCAGGGCGTTAAAAAATGTTCACCTTACCGTGAACAGCCTATATATGCTCTACATAGTGAGACGTTACACGGTCATTGAACTCGTGAATTTCTCAGGTCTCGGCACCACACGAAGGCCGTCTTCGCGTACATACAAGATGTGACTACTAAGTAAGTAGCGGGACTGGCAACTCCTGAGTCTGGATCCTCGTGGGGAGCAATGCGGACGAAATTTCAGTGGCCTTGCTGCTCCCTGAGCAAGCAACCTTGGGCCGGTATTCCTGCGTGGTTTAGTTTGTCTCTGGGCTCGTGTCGCCTTAAGAAGGACTCACAACCATCCGTCAGTTGCCCGTCCGTCGGACGGTCACGTGATCTTCGGCCAATCGCAGGGCAACATTTTTTTTCTATCCGTTAATCAGTCAAATATATCTCAAACTTATACTTTCGACGGGCGGACGGATTGGCCACCGCCTTCTGACGACATTCCGTAGACGCGAATACGTACTTTGAAATAAAATGCAAGGCGATGGGCATGTGTTTTATTTATCTTGGTGGCAGATTCAGGAATTTAAAATGTAAACAAAAATTCAGTATAAATTTTTATCACGTAAAAATATTATTCCCCCAAAATGTTTTTCTCTTGAAAATGTATTTTCAACCAAAATATACCTTCTGCGAAAGAAAGATTTCGATGTTAAGTTGTCACTCCGATGTTTTGCCGAACACAATGATCGGCGAACGACGAATTGTTGTGAGTCTTTATTGGGATCACAGAGTACATATGTACTCAAGAGCCGACATGACAGGGCGGTTCCTTTGATCTCGGCGGCCCTGTAATCTGATTAGCTGGGGTGTAGGCTTTGGGGACGGCCTTGTGTCTGGCCGGCAACTGAGCGCTGCAAAATATTGCTTACTGGCTGGGCTTACGGCTTACGGGTGGCTTACCAGGCGCTGATTGGTCCACGGCGTTCCGGCGCATGTTGCTGGCCCGGTGCCGCCATTTTGGTGGCGCGTGTGGCTGGAGTTGGTGACATAAGCCAGTGTTGCACCTATGTATTATCAAGTTGTGAGTGCATGAATGAAGAGATTTGGGCGGCTCTTAACAGCGTGGTCTTGAGAGCCGATGAGGGTGATCGAGGTGTGTATGGAGGAAACGGGAGATCCCCGAGAAAACCCGCCGACCAACGGCATCGTCCGGCACGATTCCGCATGCGAAAATCCGGTGACCCGGCCCGGGATTGAACCCGGATAGCCTAGGTGGGGGTGCGAGCATGCTAACTGCTCATCAACGCGCGGACCCCTATTGTCAAGTAATCTGGTCGGGGTCATGGGAGGCGTAAAAATTGAGCAGTGATTGAACATGACATTTGTTGTAAAACTTAGGCCCTGACTAAGCTGAGAGGACGAGTTAAGAAGGAAATAAGACTGGAGTTTTTAAACAAATTTTTGTTACATTGGCCGGTCTGTGAAGTGGTTGTTAGCATAGAAGCACCACCCTGTGCACAAGCATCTCTCAAATCTGCCAGATATGCCACAGTCACTTCCACATTCCCTCCCCCCCATAGTTAAATGTTACGGGCTGCCGAAGAAGCGAAAAAATGAAAAGCAGAGCTGTTGAAAAGGACGGCATTTGACGAATTACATCCATTCAGCCAAACACATCACTTTGCAGAACTGCACCTTTTTATGGTTCCGTAGTCAACAAGGAACCTTTATAAGATCATCAGGTACATCCATCAGCGATGTAGTTTCCACAGTACTGAACTGAAATGCATGATATTTAGTACAAAGATATCTACTTCAGTTAGATTATTTCCCCTGTGCTTCCTCCACTATATGTAAAGTGTCTTAAACAGAACGACGTGTGACTACGGCCTTATGATTATACTCGTACTCTCTGAGCCTGTATTATGACCTCTGGTTACACATCAGGATAAAAGTTAACTACTAGCTGGTGGAAAATAGTGTATTACAACCTCTAGTTATTGCTAACTAGAACCGTTATCAAGGAGTTAAACTATCTATCACTTCCAGTGCTAGACAAGCATTTATACCTTCAGACAAGCTCCAAAATGGTGTCTCAAACATCAGATGGCGGTGTTTCGCTTATACGCATGTTGGTTTTGGAGGTTACATAAAAATATGAATTGAAGTTTTTTTTCTCATTTGAGTGTTATGTAGAATAGTTCTGCAAAATGCAAGTAAACCCGGTGAATGTCGATAACGACACAGAAGATAAGTTATGGAAATTGTATAATTTTTAGTTTTGGAAATTCTATTGTTCTTAGTTTTTGGAAATTTTATTTTTTAATGACAAAAATTCGGAAATGAAATATTAGCACTAGGCTTGTAATTTTGAGGAATCAGTTGCCTTGAAATTTGTGAAATAAAATGTTTTCTCCTTCCATTCTCGAAATATTAAAAAATATAATTAAGAAACACAGGCACAAACCCCAATCTTGAATGGTGAGAAACCGAGTCTCATGCATTGTGATAAATTGTATGGAGTTTATGCAAGCTGTGCGAGGGTTGATATCACCAGCGACAGTAATAATTATGAACAAATATGTTGTTTTCCTGTACCCCCTGGGCCAATAAACCTCAGTGTTTCATAGTTTTTATTTAATTCGCCTTTGCTAAGAAGCATTAACACACACACACACACACACACACACACACACACATATATATATATATATATATATATATATATATATATATATATATATATATATATAATTAAAAACACATTTCTCACTCATTACTGACAACTGAACATAAGCCGTTACACCACAAATATAGTGACTTTTATTGCCAACATACATAGTAACGAACCAAAACCTTGGATTACTTATCTAAAGGATAACTTAACTAATGGAATGATCATAATACAGGTTACCATCAAATAGCTTATCTACGGAATAGCTATTCCACACATTTATCTAGAGGTAGTAATACAAGCCCTTAACACATTCAGACCCAGTGTACACAATTGCGTACATTACGCACGTGTAGGTAATTTTTGGTCCGTACTACACACTGTGAAGCTAAATGGCCAATGAGCTAACCTTTTGGTAAATTATCCGAAAACCGTCTTACTGGTCTAGGTATTAACTGGTACATATAACTTGCAACTCATTGGCTGTGACAACAAAACAAGTGTTGTGTCGACTAAAGTACAGCACGCATCATAAATATTTTTGGTTACAACAAACACCTGAGACTGCAAATTAAAGTAGGTCGGCAAGTGCTAACTTAAGACTTGTTTTTGACTTTTGAGAAGTCGGGTTTTCATTTTTTTTAATAACTTTATTTCTTGTGCAACATTTTCACGATCGAGGGCACGATAACTGTACGGATTAATAACCACGCATCGCATATTCGCAACAAAATTCCCAGCAGAACATTGTAATTGTAGAGGGTTTTTTTTTATGCTGGAAAGCTTTGCAGAGGACGGCTTCCAGACTAAATTATAATATAATTTCAATTAATACACAAGCCTTTACCCGGGATTCAAACCCAGAGCCTCCCGCGCCCCCGATCGGTGGAGCACCAACCGACTGCGCCACGGGAGGTCGGCCCCAGCAGAACACAAACAGACGGACGGGAAGATGGCGCTTTATCATTACGGCGAGAAGGCTCGTGACTTAATACAGTCAGTTGTTACGAGACTAGCTTGCGGGAACAAGTGATGATGGACGCTTGTATACAGAGGGAGATATGTTTTCTGACTTCCTTTGTCCTCCACCAGCTAACCACGAACCTTGGTTTGTATAACTAATAACACTAGTGCCCGCTTTGGTCAAATTCAACAGCCTCTGATTCATGAAACTTCTATTTTCCTGGACAGCCCGACTTTTGGGGATTTCTCCATTGTACGAACTTTCATGTCCCCTTCCTCCTACTTTTGGGTAGATTTTGTAAACCGCTTATATTTTGAACAATACCCGAGAGCTTAAGGGAACGCAGTGTATCTGCCTTTATATTTAAACTCTTTCATTACCACATTGGTTTCGCGGTATTTTTGTCCTTGCTCTTTTTGTAACCAGTGATTATTCACATATCTGCGAGGATAAATTAATTCACACGTACTACAATTATCCAAAGCTTTTTTTTTCTCAGATTTATAAAAGACAAAAATTAGTTTGCACTGAAAAAAAAAATCATGAAATATGAAACCGAACTGCCTGTATTTAAATAGACAATTCAGACGATAATATTAGAATACTTATCTACATTCGGGCATAATGTACTTTAAATGGGACAAAACAGGCACCTGGCACCTAACTGTAGCCGACCGCCCGCCATGTTGGGTATAGGTGACGTTTACCTTGACCTTTGAACTTGACCTTAGTGACCTTGGATAACCTTGAAAATAAAAATTAACACTTAAAAAATTAATTAAAAATATTTGAAAACATTATAAAAAAACGAAAATTTTCGGGAATTCCCCCCACCACAGTCGCCATCTAAAATAATTAATAAAATAGTTTATAAAAACATCAATAAAGTCGATATATATATTTATGAAAAAAGGAAATAACACCATACCCCGCTATTCATGTCGTTCTGCCCGCCTTCAGTCTTACCGTGTACATGTTTTAAGCATGCACACAGCTTCACGACTTGGGATGGGCTGCGTTAGCTCTTTTAACAGGTCCACGCCTGCATGGTGTCAAGTAACCTGAGTTAATCTACGTCATTCCTTGCCGTTTTCTCACGTATCTGATAACCGAGAAGTGCGTCTGCGCATGCGCATGCATGGGAAACACAGACATCACGCTCTGTCATTCCCGTCTAAAAAGTCTGTGATTTCTCGGGAGGAATGCAATGTGTATGGGCCCCTAGGAGAACGTGGTGTTAACTGCGGAGCTGATTGCGGAGCATACGGGCCTGATTGCGGAGCATGCTGACGCTGATTGCGGAGCATGCTGAAGCTGATTGTGGAGCTGATCGCGGTTCGTGTAGGGCTGATGGCGGTGCAGATGGAGACCTCCGGAACTGTCAGTTTTTTTTAAATATTATATTGTTAGAATTTTTTGGGAATTTTTTTTGGAATTTCCAATCTAGAACTTAACTTGTGAATATTACGTGGCCGCAACTGAGATCGCCTAAAAGCAGTAATTAGCCGTACAATAAAAATTAGTGTTTCTTGCAAAACTGTTTGTTACTCAAACATTAATAATTAAATTATTACTGGAAACAGCTCACACCAATACTTGGGAGCATGGATAAACTCTGAATTCTACAGCCGCCGCCGACCCTCATATGCCACCGGAATGACACGTGTGTCGTGATACCGGGAACCGTAGCTCCCATAACTCACTGGGTGTTTGTAAGAACAATTGCCACCTGACACTTGGACTAATGATAGGGTCCGCGGGTGGGGGCCATGTCAGTGTAAGTCTAGGGCACCGGGCCGTGTCAGGTTCAGTCTAGGGAACCGGGCTGTGTCAATGTAGGTCTAGGGCACCGGGCCGTGTCAATGTAGGTCTAGGGCACCGGGCCGTGTCTGTGCAAGTCTAGGGAACCAGGCCGTGTCAGTGTTAGTCTAGGGCACCGGGCCGTGTCAATGTAGGTCTAGGGCACCAGGCCGTGTCAGTGTAAGTCTAGGGCACCGGGCCATGTCAGTGTAAGTCTAGGGCACCGGGCCGTGTCAGTGTCAGTCTAGGGCACCGGGCCGTGTCAGTGTAAGTCTAGGGCACCGGGCCGTGTCAATGTAGGTCTAGGGCACCGGGCCGTGTCAGTGTCAGTCTAGGGAACCGGGCCGTGTCAGTGTCAGTCTAGGGAACCGGGCCGTGTCAGTGTCAGTCTAGGGCACCGGGCCGTGTCAATGTAGGTCTAGGGCACCGGGCCGTGTCAGTGTAAGTCTAGGGCACCGGGCCGTGTCTGTGCAAGTCTAGGGCACCGGGGACGTGTCAGTGTAAGTCTAGGGCACCGGGACGTGTCAGTGTAAGTCTAGGGCACCGTGCCGTGTCAGTGTAAGTCTAGGGCACCGGGGTTGTGTCAGTGTCAGTTTAGGGCACCGGACCGTGTCTGTGCAAGTCTAGGGCACCAGGCCGTGTCAGTGTCAGTCTAGGGCACCGGGCCGTGTCAATGTAGGTCTAGGGCACCGGGCCGTGTCTGTGCAAGTCTAGGGCACCAGGCCGTGTCAGTGTCAGTCTAGGGCACCGGGCCGTGTCAATGTAGGTCTAGGGCACCAGGCCGTGTCAGTGTAAGTCTAGGGCACCGGGCCATGTCAGTGTAAGTCTAGGGCACCGGGCCGTGTCAGTGTCAGTCTAGGGCACCGGGCCGTGTCAGTGTAAGTCTAGGGCACCGGGCCGTGTCAATGTAGGTCTAGGGCACCGGGCCGTGTCAGTGTCAGTCTAGGGAACCGGGCCGTGTCAGTGTCAGTCTAGGGAACCGGGCCGTGTCAGTGTCAGTCTAGGGCACCGGGCCGTGTCAATGTAGGTCTAGGGCACCGGGCCGTGTCAGTGTAAGTCTAGGGCACCGGGCCGTGTCTGTGCAAGTCTAGGGCACCGGGGACGTGTCAGTGTAAGTCTAGGGCACCGGGACGTGTCAGTGTAAGTCTAGGGCACCGTGCCGTGTCAGTGTAAGTCTAGGGCACCGGGGTTGTGTCAGTGTCAGTTTAGGGCACCGGACCGTGTCTGTGCAAGTCTAGGGCACCAGGCCGTGTCAGTGTCAGTCTAGGGCACCGGGCCGTGTCAATGTAGGTCTAGGGCACCGGGCCGTGTCTGTGCAAGTCTAGGGCACCAGGCCGTGTCAGTGTCAGTCTAGGGCACCGGGCCGTGTCAATGTAGGTCTAGGGCACCGGGCCGTGTCAGTGTAAGTCTAGGGCACCGGGCCATGTCAGTGTAAGTCTAGGGAACCGGGCCGTGTAAGTGTAAGTCTAGGGCACCAGGCCGTGTCAGTGTCAGTCTAGGGCATCGGGCCGTGTCAGTGTAAGTCTAGGGCACCGGGCCGTGTCAATGTAGGTCTAGGGCACCGGGCCGTGTCTGTGCAAGTCTAGGGCACCGGGCCGTGTCAGTGTCAGTCTAGGGCACCGGGCCGTGTCAATGTAGGTCTAGGGCACCAGGACGTGTCAGTGTAAGTCTAGGGCACCGGGCCATGTCAGTGTAAGTCTAGGGCATCGGGCCGTGTCAGTGTCAGTCTAGGTCACCGGGCCGTGTCAGTGTCAGTCTAGGGCACCGGGCCGTGTCTGTGCAAGTCTAGGACACCGGGCCCACATTTATTCTGTTTTTGTTTTGTTGCCTATTATTATGTGATTTTACATGTTAATGTTGTCGGCGGGGGAGTGAAGCTCCCCTCCAGCCTCCTGGCTGGAGTGAATGTAAGTGTCGTGATGTATGTCTAACGTGTTGTTATGTTGTATGCAAGTGTGCTATTTAATCTCGCGTGTAGGTTCGGCGAGTCCCTAATCGCCCGGGAGCAACCCTCGGGGTAGGTTTTATCGTTTCAGAGTGTTGTGACATAGGAAAGAAATCCAGTGTTAGTAATAGAAACAGTAGGAGGGGCCCTTGGGACCAGAGTCTACCAGGCTTTGCCAGAGTCTGCCAGGCCCTAGTCGAAGCAGATCCCCCCCCCCCCCTCCACATCGACCACTCTTCAACGAAGATCGTCGTCTGTCCGACCTGAAACAGACTATCAGGTCGGTGCGTTATTCAAGTAAATAATAGTGTTTGTAACATATAGAACATTATGTTTAAATTATTTAATTTTTAAAAGTGTATTTGTATTTTGTATTTCTTTTTAATTTTTTTATATTTAATTTTATATAATTATTTGAAATTCAAGTATAGAATTCTACAGGGCTTGTGAGTGTAATAATTAAGCAAAAACGTTGACTTCTAAACATGGCGGACTGGTTAGCGTCACTTACAGTGTGAAAACGGATCTTCGGCCATCATGTGAATTACTTTCCATAGTAGACGATATGTTACTTAAACTTACAAATAAAGTAGTATAGTAGCTGATCCCCGACGTCTGTGACGTGTGGGGTCCTGGGATCGAATCCTGTTGTCTTCCCTCAGTTCAACCCAGCGAGCCTTGGCACACGTAAAATTAAAGCCTATATATGCTACAACACGCCAATCGCGGGCGGCGAACTTACTAATTAAATTGCGAGCAGACGAACTTATTACATTCAAACCGAGATACCGTCTTCCGCTCTGCTGTCTGCTTTGTTAAACTCGGAACTCAACTTGATCGCTAAATTAAAACAAAGACCATACCGGGTCTGCGACGACTAGTAGCATAATCAAGATGGAGAGCCCTCAAGCGAACCATTAAGGCCTAACGATGGCCTCGACCAATCACGGCATGGCAATCCCAGTGAGGATGCACACGTCATCCCGTTGTCATGGCAACCACAAACAAACTTAACCTGACTTACGGCCACGTAATTCATAGCAGTAAAAATTACATAATCTGAAAGTCTCATAAATAAAACAAACAAAAATTACTATAAATAACAAGATCACTAATGATACTTCCAAAATGGCAGCCTAAAGTACAGCTGTACGATTTAATCAGTTACAAAAAATTATGAGCTTTCAAATCTACTTTCCCATCGAACTTATTCGCGGAAAAAAAAACGGGGCTCTGTTTATGTTCTCAATTGCTGCAAACATGACGTACCTATTTAGATGTGTGAGGTACTTAACCCGTGCTCGAGGACGTGATACACATAATAGATGATTATGGTCGGTAGCATGCACAATACGGAATCAATGGCTCGATCTTGTATTCGAGTGACTTCCGCAGATGATTCACGACTAAAGGCTAATTCACATTGAACTTAACACGGAGCTCATTCCGTTAACCCAGCGTTGTCGATATGTTCAGGACTTGATATAGATAGCGCAGCAATGTATCCACATAGATTTAAGAGCGACAGAAAGGTAAATTTTCCACACGAGAAGTTGACACAAATTTAACATAACTTAAATGTAACGTACCTTTGACCAATCAGCTTCACTGGCCGATTATTATTATTATTTTAAGTGGTCAGTTTTGTTTTTACTAACTTACGGTTAAAAAACTTAAAGAATAATCTATTGTGTATTAGGGCACAATTGCACCTGACTTTGACGTGAAGTTTCGTATGTGTCTCTATACGATTAATCAAGAACGAAAGTTTGCCGCGTCTAACATTTTACGCCCAATTGGTGAGACGGGAGGGGGCTAGGCGAGATCGATAGTGCCCCATGGGGAAAGAGGCGAGTTATGGTGGCTGACCCCTCTACCCCACTTCCGGAGGGGAGGGGTTTTTGTGCTCCAGGCTTCAGGTTCGTGTATACCATAAAAGTTGGGTTAGGATGTACCATAACTATCGTACGCAAGTTCATATACCCAATTGTCGCGTACCCACGAGTCTTAAGTGTTAAGTCTTAAGTATTAAGCATACTCGGAACGTGTGAGCGAGCGCCGCCAGGTGAGAGAGCACGTGCCGGCATTCTCATACAACACTGTACCATAAACAATATTTCGTACGGTTACGTGCTCCAACTACGGTGGCTTAGCCGGCGGAATTCCGCAGGCCCGTCCCCCCCGTGTGGATTTGAAAGATAAACTAATTAAGGAAAAAGAAATTCTAGGAATGTGGAAATTATTTCCGTGTAAATTGTTGGCGTCAATTTACGTGATAGCTGAGGTCATTATTGTCACACACACACACACACACACACACACACACACACACACACACACACACACACACACACACACACACACACATATATATATATATATATATATATATATATATATATATATATATATATATATATATATATATATATATATATATATATATATATATAGTCAATCGCGCGCGTCGAGGAAGGGCCAATGAGGAGCCCATAGAAGCCAGAAAGAAAAGTATTAAAAATAATAGTGAAAACCGAAAATGGCCATACTAAATTATATGTAATTATTTTGATCCAATTTATGTCACATATGTGTAGCGTAGATTACTATTAAAACGTTCAATTATTCAAATATCCGCCATAGCTGACAGCCGATGATAGCACGAATTTTGCAATTTTCTACCAATGAGTGCACACCCTGCTATTTAGCCATATAACACGAAACCACGCTAGGTTTCACAGTTGGTTACATTTTTGAAGCAGAGTTCGCTGGCTGCTATTACCGTCGCATCCCAGATGAACGGAGCTGCACCGAATCAAGTAAAACAAATATACAATTTTCTTCTAATCTAGTGCCGAATCATAACGCAACGTGAAAGGTTCTCAAACCGTGACCCTCTCATTGTTACTTGTTAGTTGTATCAAATGGTGTTTTCTCCGCGTTATTTAAAAAAAAAAAAAAACAAGTTCTGCTATAAAGAGTCAATTTTCCCTCTTGATTAGAAGTGGATATATCATAATTAGTATCTCGTACAACTTGATTTGCCTGGATTTCTTTCCACAGTCGGGCTGATTCAAAACTCGACTTCAGAAATTCAATCAGTAATACTTCTTTCCAAATGAAATGCGTTCTTTATTCCACCGACAGCTCTAATCACTACAGCCCACAATCATGTTTTTATTGGCGCTCATCTATCGCGATAGGAATGATGAATAGTTTATCGCATTGTGCTGGTACCTGTCATTTAAAGTAACGGCGATAAGATAACACAGTTAAGTAATCTAATAACGCGCGACGTACAACAACGCTTTATGTGAGTAGTGGGGTTATCTATCATCGATATCTGAAGAGGATCTGTGTCGGGGAGAGCAATACTTGTGCGAGAGCATGTGTCGGTTACAGAAGCTTACAAGCGAGTTATTACCTCCTTATTATCTAGTGGATTAGATATTTGCGTCCGCCAAATACACACTCGCAAGCGACAATAACGGCGCGCGGGGCGCTGCTGCCAACTTTGCTATTGCATTCGGGAGAAACCCGTGTTCGATTCCCGATCTAGTCATCCTGATTTACGTTTACCTAGGTTTCCCTAGGTGAATGCTGGCTCGAGTCCCTAACAAAGTCCATGGCCGATTCTTTCCCCAATCCCTCTTCCCTGTGCAAATTGCACCGTCTCTAACGGCCTCGCTGTCGACGAGACGCTAAGCCACGCTACCTACCTACATCCTGTCTAATGTAGATGTTATTTGTACAGAACAATCAAGTGAACTGTGTGCTGCATTTTTTTTTTTTTTTTTAAACTGTAACAATTGCCAATTTAGGCAAGTTTCAGATTTTTATTTTGCATGTTCCCACAAGGCAGCAAAATAAATTGGAAAGGGCTTATCTATTAACGTGCCCCCGATGTTATGCTTGGAGGCCTATTAGAAGACGGCATATAAAATAAATTTTAACCTAACTTAAACTAACGCCCATACGTTACCTAGGATTCGAACCCAGAACCTCCCGCACCGCAGACCAGCGGCGCGCCAACCGAATGCGTCACGGGAGGCCGGCAACAAAAATAAAGACAACATAGTGCTCGAGGGCGAAAAATAGTTCGAAAGTTGGCCGTCAGTCTCCCCAACAGCGCTTCTGCAGTCAAGTATAATTAGAGGACGGGAGGAAAAGCATAATTTAAGTGGCAGATTTTTTTGAACAGAGTTTTGTATGTAAAGTTTACTAGCCTGCGGTAACAAACCTGTTGAGTAGATAGGTTTAGCCAGTTCATGCACAAGGGCTGGAGGCCTAGGTCCTGACTTTAACCTTGGCGTGTCAGCCCCGTTGTTTCCGGCCGTCATTTTGTTTACAGTCGTTTCTTTGTTTTCCATCTGCTAACTTGTTTTCCCTCGAAAGCACAGAAATTTTTCCTAAACTAAATTTAATTCCCTGACATTGCAGCTGCGTGTTAGGCATATTAAGATATGTTAAAACTAAACGTACGTTATAATATTCAACTCCCAAATTAGTGATCTTATTAAAATATAAATTAATTTTCTTGTAAAAATAATATGTCTCCTAAATTTGCCTAAGTGAATCCGTTTTCGATATCATTTTGGTGTGTCAAGTAATGGGCGAGGGTGGGAGATTGTCCGCCATCTTAGATTCGGTGGGACAAAAATATGTTATGGATTTAAATATTTCTTTAACTTTTAATACGTAAAGACAAAATTATATAGAACAAAATGTCTGAGGACGCATATTTTAAAAACGATTTGAAAATAACATCACAACCTTTGGTGACGCAAAGCTCATTTTTATAAATAAAAGTTAAAGTCTTTAATTAATTAATTCCGCATTAAAAGAAAGAACAAAACAGTCTCAAGCAACATGCATGTGGGCTCATTTTCAAGGCAAATTCGAATATGGTATCACAAATATCGATGATTATGTGTATTTGTTTATAGATAAAATTCATGTACCGAAGTTTTGATTTTAATTTTAAAATTTACAGACGCAAGCACACCGAGCAATGCATCTGCAGACTTGTATTTTTATTTCGAATTAGTATATGTCATCCAATAATCGATAATACACAGGCATGTGTTTATAAATAAAAGTTATATTTTTAACTTTCTAAATTAATTTAACATTTGATGAAAACTTAAAGACATATGTACAGCGAGCCATGTGTCTGCGGAGTCGTATTTTTCAGGCGAATTCAAATATGACGTCAGATTATGCAGTTACTTGATTATGTCCGGTGCCATATTGGAATTTATAGTCATAGTCATGCTAGTAAATATATGAAATGTTATCTATTTTCAGACTTCAAGTGGAATGCTTAACTCGCAGCATAAACTTCGATAATCCTCGTATGTATGTTTCCATATTGAGTTAAGAGCATAGTTATGCTATTCGGTTTTTTAATTATTAGGTAACCATGCGATCCACTATTACAGGACAGTAGTAACCTCACCTTAAGTTACACCTTAAGAATAGTATGTCTATGTAACTACCTCACAAACTTAAATGTCTTGGTTCGTCGCCATTCAATGACTGATGGAATTAGGCATATTAAACTTGGAACATACGAGACTAGTATAAGCCAGGACGACATAATAATGCACTGTGCCCCAAACCTTCTTGTAAACATAGTTCGCTGCCATATTAGTTCCACAGAAGTTATATCTGCCAATTTGTTTTCGTAGGAAAACTTGTGATGTCATTCAAGGAGAAATTACACACTATGCCTTAAGCCTTCATACAAGCGTAGTTAGCCACCATTCTCGACCCCTTGAATTTATACCAACGAAATTTATTCTGTAGCTAACACTCATGATGTCAATCAAAGCGATATGATTCATTATGCTTTAAACTTACCTATAAACTTAGTTGCCTGCCATTTACAATCTCCTAAAATTATAGACGAAAAATTAATATCAAAGGTATCACTAGTGATATCGATCAAGGTGATATGGTAAACTGTTTATTAAGCCTTCCTATAAGCCGAATTCAGACAACAGGAAATGCTCGTGACCTAGATCAACATAACATGATACATTTGGTCTTAGGTCTTCCTATAAGCATAGACATTTACAATTCACAATCCAAAGCGTTTACAGCAGCCAAGTTCATATCATAGGTTCCACTTGTTAGTCCACCTAAACCAACATGACATGGTAAATTAAGTCATAAATCCTCTTATAAGCATTGTTGCCCACCATATTCGATCTCCTAAAATTATAACAACCAAATTCACACCATAGGTAAGGCACATGACCTCCATCAAGACAATATGACACTTATGCATTATGTGCTCTTTCAAGAATAGTTACTTATCATTTTCTCAGCTTGGCAGGCAAGCACACTAAATACTAATCAGACTTTAATTAAAAAAGCAAGATATACATATCTTACTTTTTAAATTAAAGCCTGTATATATATATATATATATATATATATATAGTTCGTAATTTTTTTTACCATGAGCAGTCATTTAAATCTCCTTCAGTTCAATTTTTTTGGAAGCAATATAGCTCTATTGAAGTATGATTTATTTTACGCAAATCAAAACATTCAACTATCTGCAACGATAGATTACTAACTGCCGGCGGAGATGTTAGTCTTATAGTACATAGACTGGTCGCCTCCCACCACAATCACCCAGGTTCAGTTTCTGGAAAGGCCAATCACAGTTTTCGCATGTGTGAAACACACAACATATCAGTGTCTGAAGTCTTACCTAAAAATTGATTTTGGTGGCTCTATCACGATTAAAAGTGGTTAGTTTCATGTGTATATTATGGATGCATTATGTAATACGTGCTTCTATAAGAAATTGTAGCATACCACACAATTAATACGTTTATTACTGCACATTGGCCAACCTAGCTTACCATAGTCTATATCAGCCAAGTCCAGCAAGACCATTCGGCCATAGCCACGTTATGTTAGTTTTGTGAACATCATTATAATAATTTTTTAAATCCTTAATAAGTATTCCTATAGTAGCTAGTACGCCTTATAAAAAGATTTAAGTTATTTCGAAGAGGTTTTCTTAATTAATAGCTATACCTTCATGAATCTATAGGAATGGGATGTGCTAATTACAAGAACGAAACACGAAAAGGGAAAAAGACATTTGGCCCACAAGTTAGCTTTCTCATGTTGGTGAGAGTGTAAAAGATTTGACACTAATATATATTTTTGTTGAATAATTGTGGTTTTAAATTAATTTCTTCCGAAATGCCATTCACGCTATTTTACAACATACATAAAAACAATATAACAAACATTCCAATTGAAATACACTACTATGCAAGTATTCAATTTACCTCCCGCTAAACAAAATACATTTAAAATGTTGTACAACGTATATTTACAATTATTTCATGAGTTTACGCAGACTCTATACCAGCGGCTCCCCAGATAAAAATATATATTAAAATCTCATTTCTTCACTCTGTCGCCATTCCCCTTTATCGTAACATCCCGTCAGTCCTGGAGCCGAGGACACACGCATCACCTGACACCATAGGATGTCGTTTGCGCTTCACTGATGGAACACACGAACTAATGAGTACAGAGCCGTGGACACTCTCCCCAACAAACACATTGCGATGCTGGTAGTGCACGACTGATTCACATCTGTCTTATCTCCAACTAGGAAAGCCTGTTTTCTCAGCAACTTTACATTGCACAGATTATTTCGTGTTCCAGAACCACCTTGACACCACTACTCTCCCGAGAGGCCACTCATCTCAGAACATGCCCATGAGTTCCTTGCTAAGAGGACGTGAGTCATTCCTACAAAATATATTTCTCTCAACTGCAGGTAGGAGCGGTCATAGCAGCTGGTAATCAAGGAGAAAATTGAATTTGAGCTCTTTTAGTTATAGCTGCAACAACAATCAACAAACTAAGTAAATTAACACCATAATCAAAAGAAAAAATATATAATGATTTCATCTACCATATCTAAATATTCAAG